>JAGDQP010001847.1:83383-114357 GCA_022664845.1 Lepisma saccharinum
ATGTGTGTGTGTGTGTGTGTGTGTTGAAGCCTCCAGGAGACTATTTAATACAACGTTAAATAAATTCGCTTAATACAAACGAGAAAATTACTTCTGGGGTTTGCCGGGCAGAAGACAATTTACAAGGGGGTTGCGACATGAAAAAGGGTGAGAAACACTGCGTTGTATTGGACAAACACCTTGTGTGCATGGGAAGATTTAGTAGAGATACCCGGGGGGGCAATACACTTTACTTAATGGATAATAAATTGCAAAGCTATCGTTTAGATTGAAACATTTAAAGTCAAGAAATGATCTTGGGGCAATGCCCTTCATAAATCCGCCCATGTGTGTGCGTGCGTTTTCTCGGTGTTCTATTTTCTCCCACTTTCTTCATTCCACCAATTAATCCCATCATCATGCATCCGGCCTAAACAAAAGTTGCCTAAAAGGCCTTCAAACTAAATTCAAAATTCAATTTAAATTCAATTTTATGTACACGCACTGTCTGAAAAGGAAAAAAGAAAATGGAACACGAGCTTTATCTCCACAAAATGATTCGCGAGATAGGCGCTGTGTAAAATATATGTGCGTAGCGTGGCAAGAATAGAAACATAGTGAAATTATTGTTCGTTGATGTGACAACTTAGTAGTGAAGATATAATCTTTTGTTGGAAGTCAAAACGAAAAACATCAATTGACGTGCACTTTAAATTTTCCGTATAGTGCCAAAAATTGAGGTTATAGCTACATATACTAGGTCAGCATATACAGATATAGGACTTTATAAACGAACACTGAGCAGTTAAGAAAACTCCAATCATAAATTCAAGTTCGCGGGCTTTATTGAACAGACTTGTTCGGATCCCACTTTGCAGATTTTTTACGATCTAATTGACCTGACTCCCGTCTAAAGAGAGCCAACATGGAAAGAGGGCGTAGACCACTCTCGTGCAGGCGCAGAGCTCGAACTATAAGTGACACCGTCAATCGTTGGACGTGTTATCAATGGACGTGTGTCGATATGTACTTATACATTTGTATAAATTTATTAAATATATATATTTTATAAAATAGGTAAGCTATTTTATGAAATAAGTGGCAACGCTGACACTTGGGGACGGAAACTCTCACACAATTTGTGTATTGTGTCCAATACTGTGTGTATGTCAAGCTTGGTGCTGATACGCCCAAATTGAAGCAATTTTAAAAAATAACCATTTGCCACAATGACAACTGAGACGCAATGCCAAACCCGTAATACTTCTACGACCTGGCCAAGTATCTAAGGTATACGTGCAAAAAATTTAGTGGAAATCGAGAGACGCATGTAGATTTGGATACTTGCGTCTAGGGCGAGCGCGCGTGAAAACAATGTCTCTGTGCAAGTCGTCTGTGCAATAAATTTTAAAAAAACATCAAATCTGACTTACCTAACTTCCAAGTCTCTTTGGTCACTACTTTTATTAAATTTCCTAATGCGTTTAATCATCTTGAAGAAAAAATGTAAAAGTAGTGACGCCCTTGTCCGATCCCGGGACCTCTCGATCAGTTGTGCAATACGTTGACCTCCGGGCCAACCAGTGAGTTGTGGAGTGAATGCTTTTCAGTGCTACTAATAGTTCAAGGAGTTCTGCGCCGGCGCGAGAGTGGACGAACCTTTGGGAACGGGTTTCTCTGAGACTCTGAGGGATTTGAATTACTAACATATCTACAAACACAGACACAATTCCTAGTTTACATAATTGCTGCGGGTCGGGGTTGGCAGGAGCCTACGGACCGGGAGGGGTTGGAAAGTTACATATGGACTGCAGGTCAAACAGAGCTTAACGAGATACGGGTCTGACTGTACCGGCCGGGCTTGTCTGGCCCTGGGATGGACTACAGGCCGATCTGAACTGAACGGTGTAGGGGTCTGCACGGGCCGGCCCTGGCATGGACTGCGGGCCGAACCGAAGTAAATGGGGTAGGAGTCAAACGTGTCGTTCGGGACTGCTGCGGGCCTGGATTTGCAGGACTCTAATTCGTGCAAAATATATATCTTCGTAAAATGATTAATGCTTTTCAACTGAAAATGTATAGTGAAGTAAAATAGTATTCGCACGATGATAAACGAAAAGGTGAACCTATTTAGGTTAGTCATCAAGAATTACATATCTAAATTGCAAGATAATCAAAGTTAGACAAAACAAAAAACAACTTTCCACTCTATTTCTAAAAACAGATATAACCCAATTGTCTTCTCTTTATTCTGTTTGGAAGCAACACAAGAAAAAGAGCATTACATTAAAAATGAAGCAACAGTAGAAATATATTATTATGTTGAAAAATTTAGTAATGTTGGAATCGATTTAGAATTTAAATGAAAATTTACATTTTGATAAAAGTTTGCTTGAAATATGATAATGCACTGCATATTTTGAAATAAATAAATACCTACGTGCATTTTTATGCTAATCAAGGCATGCTGCAGTGAAATAGTGCAGACGCATACTTTGAATATAATGTTTAGTAACGGATTACAGTTAATTTCAGACTGAAGTTAACTGAAAATAATTACACCATTCCAGAAATGTCATGTACTAGAAATTATTAACGATTTGATTTCAGATTTCAGATGTTATATCCTCACGACATCCTCTCAAAAAAACTTGAAAATGGTCCACAATATTGAGCTCAGAAAAAATAGTAACAAATTTTATTTACACTATAACAATAATAATAATAATAAATTTTGAATAAGTACGTTTTGTATTGACTACAGCATCACAGTTATCGGATGAATATTTATGGTAGAAAGACATTGCACTTTTAGAGTTATGTTGAACCACAACATATTAATATTTATTTAAGGACAAATTAGAGTGCATTTGAAAAATGTATGCACGTAATTCCATTTCGAAACTCTCTTATCAATTATACTTTTCCTGTAAAAAGTAAACCTTTGCTTGTAACGACTCATCTACATACTCTACAAGTCTACAGATACTTGTGGACATTTACTTGTGGGTTACAAGTGTAGACGACTACACTGTTATTTCGAGAAACAGAATCACTATTAATACTAATTACATTCATTTGTGATACTAGTCCGTGGACTTATAGCTAGTATTTTACAACTGTAAGTTTCAGAAACAGGTGCTTGTGAAGCGAATTGATATTAATAGTGTAGACTAGTAATATTGTTCCAAAAGTTTTGAGAAAACGGCCACTGCAAGTAGTAATGATATTTCTGGAGGTTAAGGTCTAGCTAAAGAGGCTAGTCCAGTGGAATGATGTCAGACTTCTTAGTATTGAAAGTGGGTAACAGAGGCTCGAACCCCGTTCTTACCAAATATATTTTACAAGGCAAAATTGAACGATCAAATAGAAACTTCTGTTCGTGAACGTCGAATACTAAGGATTGTGGAAACAGAGAACCGAATGCCCTTTGGTAGGAATGTTCTTGTAGAAAAGAAGACGACGACGATTAACGAATATTTGTTGGAAGATACAAAATAAAGTATCAGTGTATTAACAGTGTAAATACGAAGAAGTCATTGACCTGAAGCGTCCAGTTTTCTTGTACTTCTTTAACACAGAACAACTGTAAAATGTGTTGCGTAGGTTTTTAGAAGTGAAATATGTGGTGCAGTGGATTCGTGTTGACCTTTCAATCATACGGCCTGGGTTCAATCCCCAGTCAGCGCAGTATTTTCTCGACTAACATGATAGCTACAACTATTTGCAGAACCCACTCAGAGATTCTTCTTGGGCTGGAGAGAGAACAAACATCACTAGCTGGAATCAGAAAGTAAATAGTGTGTTTTCGTTTGTTCTTTAGAATAATAATAAATCAATCTTGTTTCAATGTTTTCATTGATCTTTCTCTATCCTTTTTTCCCATGACTTCGTCCATTCCTTTTTTCTCTTTCTTTCGTACTCATTCCTTCTCCTACACACTCTCTCTGTCATTATATGAGCAAGTGTGTTTGTGTGTGTTTATCATATCGCTGCGGATTATAATAAACATTAATTCGTTCGTGTCGTGAGGAAAATGACCCGATACTACCTTAGTAAGGATAGATGGCCGTACTAGAATCTTTCAATTGCTAAGCCAACGCTGTAGCAACTGAGCTACGGTCACTCGATCCATCTCGGTCTCCATGTCGATCCATCCACACAGCATTAAGAAGCAATGTGTCGATGAACAGACCGACAGCTTTATATATTTGACTAGTTGGGTTTACATCTTATTTATAGATTTTAGGCACCTATATTTCACTCCAAGATAAGGTTCTGTGAAATGTCGTAGGGAGTCGTCCAGGTCCTAAATTGAAGGTACCATCCCGGTACATGCCTGGTGCGGCTGAGGAAAATAGTGGGAAATCCTAAGTCAGGACAATCAGCCGCCGGTACCGAACCGAGGATCTCCCGAATACGAAACCAACACTCTCCAAAGTTAGATATGATGGCCGTTTGGAACATAACATACTCATATCTACGTTTATCACACGCATGCATACACACAAATATTTGTCTGGAAAGAGAAAGATCTTAATTTATATATATATATATATATATATATATATATATATATATATAAACTTAGCATGCAACATATTTTCTGAATTTTGCTACTAACATCTTTGTAACGTAAATATCAACATAATAACAGAAATTATAAAGCATAAATATCGCGCCCCATTCTTAAGAACTGATAGAAACAGACGTTTTATCTTGTCTTTCGTGTATAACGTTAGTGTTTTATGGAATAATCGATTCATTAAGAAAGACATAATTACCTAGTAACCATAGGTTTCAACGTTCATTTTCGTTTCTCCATGTTCGGCAAGGATATTTTCTACCGGGCAATTTAAATTACATTTTTCAGTAAATTTCAACTAATGGCCCAACTAAAGTAAAATTCCATTAGGTTCCCTGTTTTGCTGTTTCAAATGCTATTCTCTTACGTTTTCGTTTTTTTTTCATTATTTCCTACATACTACAAGAAACCATAAATATATTTCCAGAAGCCAGGACATGTGATGATGATTTCTCTTAAAGAAAAGAAAATTCCAACTCTTGCTCGTTCACGCACACACTCTCAGAACCACACATCGCCCCCTCTACATCAGTTAGGTGGCCTTGTAGGCTACATCTTCTAGGCTTAGAGAAAAATCGTGTATAATGCAGTCATGTAAAAATTATATTGACCATGATAGTACAGTAGTACATTGTGAATAAAACATAATGTTAATACAAGTTAAGCGTGTTCTTTCTTTTTCATTGCTGAAATCTGTGATAAATGAATAATGGAGATACAAATAATCCAAAGAACAGGTTACCTTTAAATTTCAAGAAATTTACATATAAACCCATTGGTACGGTAAACCATTTGAGAAAACATGGAAAGCTTAATAAAACTGATAGGCCAATATTTAATAGCGGTATGCTTTGATGTTCAGAAGTTACGACAGTGTAAAATACCTACAATGCTCTATTGGCTTTGAGAAATGTTAAAAAGCAATGATATTGTCCAACACAATGATATAGAATGCAAATTTTCAAGCTAATTCTGGTACTACAAAACAAAGAAATGACCACTTTCTAGTAGAAACCTATAATACTTTCAATATTAAGGCAGATCAATATTCTCAAAGTTTATACTAAAGCAAACTGTATAATCTCTTATGTCATTAGAAGGTGGTGGTAAAGTAATTGCAATGTCATCGACACAAATTTTACTTTAGAGTACCGGTACTTATTCTGGCCAATAAAATATAGACATCACGACTCAACTATTTTTGCTGGAATCTGCCAAATGTAGCACGCACAGGGCATGAAGAGGTCCTCAAGGGTCTTATCGTTTGCTGTTACAATCCAATGTAATATTTATTTGTTCTTTTAAGAGAAAGGCACGCAAGGAATTCAACGTTTTTCTGCAGCAGTAGTAGTTTCTAATTCTATTTCGAGTGGAATTTCTTCATCGTATTGTGTACTAGTGTTAGCACTTTTGTGGGAAATATCATCTAAAATCATAGATACATCACAGTCTTCCCACCTGTCCTCCTCAGAGCTATAGAAGTAGCCACTATTAATCTCACGAAATCATTTCGCATTACAATACGCCCAAAGTAACTCCAAGAAAATATAATAATTCCTAAAGTCGCCGAATTACCGAAGAGAAAGATTCTAGTAAAATGATTATAAAAGGGCCAAACATTATTTACGAAGTTCGCCTCTCGCCTGTTCTACACTCTTAAAAAACATCGGATTTCACATTGAAAACTTGTATATTGTTAACAACGCGTACTTTAACTTCCTTCAACAAAATAACTGTGGTTTTTTTTAAAGGCGTTCTTCAAACGACTTCATGCAGAGTTGCTAAGTCATTTTATGTATGAGCCTAGACCTTTTCAACGACTGCATACAAATAAATAATAACACTTTCTTTTAAGGGAAAGCTGGTATTCCTGAAACAGAACAAAACAAAACAAAAATATCATCTTACCAGGAAGATTTTTGATACCTTTGAAATGTTTTGTGCTGGAATCATGGTTCTTGACACACAGCGCTCGTGTTCGGACGGCGATAGTCGTGTGGTCTGAGAAGTTACGGTCAGTTTTACAATCGACCGCTAAATGTCTAGTCAGCCCTAAGTGGAGGACAAGTCTGATTTTGGCCAATGAGAGAACGCAAAATGAGAGTTGGTCTCCACTTAGGGCTGACTAGAAGTTTAGCGGTCGATTGCATAAACTGGCCCTTAGACCAGCGAGTTCAACGTTTGGGGTTTCAATACAGCCCTGAATGTTTGTGTGTGCTTCTAACTTAGTTCTAAGGGTATCAGTTGAAACAGAAGAAGTAAAGGAATATCAGTTGAGATCAGTTAAATAAAGTTTTAAAAAGTGATAAAGTGGTAGATTGTTCGCTTGCTATGCGACAGGTCGGCATAGCAAGCAACAGATTCTAGTTCTGATTATTTCTATATATATTTCTGTAGTACACGTGGAAAAGTTACGTGTTATAGTATGTTTTTGAAATGTAAAGTAAATGTTAGTGTTCTGTAGCTTTTAGTTCTTTTATTCGAAATCTTTCTTTTTTCTTTAATTTATTTGAAATCTGCTGGTTTACATAGTATTGTATGTTAACATAAAGAACAGAGACAATATGAAGTTAAGAATAAATAGACGGCTTTGTTACAATTGCAGAATTATTATTATTATTATTATTATTATTATTATTATTATTATTATTATTATTATTATTATTATTATTATTATTATTAATAGTAGTAGTAGTAGTAGTAGTAGTAAACTTCACAAGTGTGATGAAACATTTCAATAATTCTTATTTTGATACTGCTTCTACTTTTTATGTGAAGATACAACTGTACTATGTAAATTGGCAGAAATTCACCCCTTCCACCCTTCTCTTTGGAAATCCTAGTAAATATCCCTATTATGTGATTGGAAGATCACACTGTAATCTTGCAAACTTTGCATTTACTCTAATAATTAGAGTAAATTATTGTCCCAGAGATAATGGTGGGGAAATGCGGGTGGGAATTATTACTCTCCTCAAAGTACAAGAGATACAAAGGACGTTTTTATGCTAATAATGAAATACATTTTGTAGATGGAACAGAGATTTTGAAAAATATTTCCTCAAAAAGTTGCTTCTTATAGTAACCCTGCTTTGGCTCTGAAATCACAATATAATTGGATACATACCCGTTCTGTTCAACAAGACAATATATAAGTAAATGTTATACTTGTAGGAACCTACAATGTTCGATTTACTGAGGAGATGCCAGGGAATTTCCCTATTGGCTGAGGTTTCATCCCCTGTTGTTGATTCCAAATATCATGCTAAACAGGAAAAGAAAATATTCATCTCTACCCAAAGAGACAGTAGGTAAAATTACAAGTATCCAGTAATTTCACGACCCTTTCTTAATTTTCTAACAAATTGAACACTGGCTTGGTCCGTACCCTAGCAGCACATGAATAACGGGCTAATAACGCGGATATCAACATGGTTGGCCCTTCTGACTAAACCTCAATCAGCATTGTCGTTTGACGATATCTCGATATTCAAAGATATAATTACTTGAAACAAGAGACAAGTATTGTACTTCAACCAGAAAGCGTGCAAAGTAAACTTAGCAGATTAAAATATGAAGTTTAATTTAATTTTATTTAAGGACTTTAGACATCTAGGCTCAGTCCAAGATCTGGTGGAAGGGAGGATACAGGAAGGTAGACGGCCAGAGCCTATTTCATAGGTACCATCCCACCATTTGCCTGATGTGACTAAGAAAAAACCCTGGAAGAACCTCGGTCAGGATAGTCGGCCGCTGGGATTGGTTCCAGGACCTCCTGGGATTAAATTTAGAGCAATATTACTGTTTGAAAGTGTCATTGCGTGATATCGATCGACACTGGCCGATATCGTTCCGAAGAGGGTCGTTCGTGTTTGAGAAATCTATTTAATAAAAATATAGAACGTATTATACCAAAATGACATATAAAACTTCTACGTGCTCCCTGCTTAAAATGTAATTAAAATACTGTCTATGTCACCACATTCTATGCCTGACTTGCTGAAACGCATATTCTATGTATTAGTAATTAAGGATTAATCCCTGACAGAGCCGGTAAAAGAACAAGTCACAAGGTTGCAGGTTGGATTCCAGTCAAAGACAAGAGCGAAAAATTTCAACTATAGGTAAAGATGAGAAAAAGTAAATAAAATAAAATAATGGAATAAAGACAGAATGTAATCAAGATCACATTTTGTTTTGAAACTACTGTTAAAGTGTAACACTATTACTACAGACTTTTAATACTGTTAAATATACGGTGAAAACGACATCCTTTGCATTCGAGTGTTGTCACATAGACACCGCAAAACATTGTCCTAAAAACAGTGTAACCAGCATCACTATGAACTTATAAATACTGTTAAATATACGGTATATATATTGGGATTTTCAGTACTGTTATGTGGATGTTTACTGTTTATATGTTGTACTGTAATTAACTTGCAACCCGACTACCAGTATTTATACCGTTAATTTACGGCATGTTTTGGTGTGTACTAAAACCAAATTATCTATCAGTCTTCCTATTTTGACGTTACACTGTATTTCTGGTATTGAAAACCATTTTCTGATAGAAAAAAATGCACTGTAGAAATAAATCTATTATTTTGCTCTTTGTAACCATATGAATTAATAACAAATAAGAACAATAAGCGAACTTCATAAGCTACATTGGTACAAAAACTCAGACGTGTATCATTCACAGAACAACCAGTAAAACTCGTCTCATCTTGATTTGAGGCATATGCGCGCACGCCTATGTTCTACATTTTAACATGTAACATAGTTTTTTTCGCGCATACGCCTCTTTGTTAGTCTTGCCTAAAGTAAACCACGTTGATACTATTAATTTTATACGAACATCTTTATTTCAGGGGGATTCAGACAACCTTAAATATATCCCTGGCGATAAGTGTAGTGGTCGAGTGATGCGGTGTTGTAGGAGACGCTACAACTTCCCAGCATTTCATTCCAGGACAGAAGTTAAGAAGAAACTTTTATTCATTTAATGAAAAAAAATACACCTTTTGTACACTTCGCACTAATATTTACGGCTATATCTCGGAACCTTGCAGTTCAATTAAGTAGCTAATTATTTTGTATCTGACCTTTTTGCAGATCATATATTCTCCTAGCAAATTTTCAAGGCAGGTTTTGATATAATCTCATTAACGGCCTTCTTGTGACACTCTTTTTGCAGTAGTAAGGATTGAGACTAAAGTAAAAATAACAAATACAATGAACCAAACTATGAACCACATACTATAGAGTCAGGAAGAGCCCTTTTAAGGAACATTTCATTACTGAACCAAATACAGGATGAATCGAGTTTCATGCTTTGTATTGTACTTAGTGGGGAAGTGTTATTGATACTAATCAAGTTATTCATAAAAAATTAGTTTTTCTGTATATCAGAACATTACAGCATTATTTGGTAAGTATGCTGCCTAGTTCTCTCGAGAATTATCCCTTTGTATATCAAGACATATCCACAGCGAAACCATTGGCATGGTCTCGTATTAGGGTCATGATCTTTTTGATTATATATTGTTTCATGCAAAGTACACGGAGCATGATTCATAGGAAGTACCATGTACTCTACTAATAATGTTAATAAAAATATGCACAGGACACACTTCATTAATTGAAATACTATAAAAATGGAATTAAAAGCTGCTCTGAAACTTTATTTTAATTATTGTTAATAAATTGGCGGACAAAACTAACGAGTTATTAATTAGATAAATAAAATTGCTAAGATAAATCTATGTTTCTTCTAATGTTTAATGTGAATAAATATATTTGCATGTGACTATGAAAATATATGACTATTGATTTCTATATATTCATATTCGTATATACTCGTTTAAAACCAGTTCAACTAGTTTAATGTTATTATGAAAATAACTGAACGAAAGGACGGATAAATTTAATGAAATTTACAGAATGATCGACTGATAATAATATAGACAAATAAAGGAATTACGTTAACTTATTAACAAATATCCACCTTTATCAGTTCAAATAAACTGGTGATGTACCCTTTGCGCTGACGGAAATCACATAGTTTTACAGGTATTTCAACGTTCACTTGTGTCAGTGATTTATTGCTGAGTACTTTAATATCTCCTATTTTCCTTTCTTTCACGAATAACATTGCATTCTGCTGTTGTATGACAACCAACTTTACACTGCTGCAAGGAGGGTTGCATAATAAGCGCGTTTGGAGCATCAAATGGTAGTATACTTCATGGAAAGACAAAAAATAGGCTTGTATTAATATTTTCTTGTAAATACTTTGGAGAATACATTAGGAACCAAAGATATTAATAATTACCAGAAATAATGCCCGTTGTTCCCTTAGCTTGAAATGTGCATTTGTCATTTTCCGTTGGTCGCGTACAACGGGAAAAATCAAACAAATTAGTTTCAAATTGCTTTACGAGCAAATATTCATTATATCTTCAGTACAACATATCTTTTAATAACTAGTTTTGATCAAGTGTATTAGTTTTAACAAAGCATTAAAATTAGTAGTGTTTTGAGCATCAAGTATTCACGGTTGGACGTAATCGGTGCCTCTTACAATTCGATATTATTTGTCGTAGCACTATACTTTATTTGACCTTACATTTTATATTTCATTTTCTCTTATTACTAAATTTGTGGAGCAGACATTACTGAAAAATAATATGTCTAGTTTTGTGTAGTATTTTCCAGTTATGATACACTACTGTTGCTCTCAGCAAACTTTACTTCAAATAGGTCAATATAGTAGTGATTCAACCAATGTCGTGTTCTGAAACAGTGGCGAATTATTTTATTTAGGAGAGTAAATGTTTACTAACAAGAAAGAGTGCGAATAGTGCTACTCCCGAGTCAAGGTCCAGCGAAAACTAACTTTATACTTCTGGTCAAGTGTATTTATTAACTGTGTACAATATTAAAGGGCGACGGTAAGGCATTATCAATATATACTCATTGAAATTGGTCAGAAGTGCCATACAAGTAGTCACGTTGGATAGCGTTGGGAAGATATTGAAAAGTACGTCCGGCCAGCGTCTCCAACATTGTAGATTCGAATCTCGACTGGGGCATGGCTGTATTTTATTATTTATAAACTTTAACTGGTAAGAAAATCGAAACGGGCCAAAGTTAATAGTTACGAAAAATTACCCAAATTTTCCTTCTTTTTTTGAAAGTACCTATAGGACCTAGGGCTAAAGCACTTTGGACAATTTGTAAAAGAAAAACCTCGGGAGGTTATTATCTAGATCAAACCAAGAAGAAAGTTTCTTTGAAGAAATTCGGAAATGTGATTAGTTTCGGAGCTACAGGAGATCAAAGTGGCAACTGCATAGTCGCAAATGGCGTAATATATCAACAAGTAATGGTGTAAGCAGGGTCGGGTTAGGAAATAACACTTGAAGTAGTATCTCATACATATATTTAAGTTATATTTATGATTGGCGAATGCAGCTTAGTGGAGAATTTTATGCTTGCCCTATTAAACCATTTCATTTGTTGACTTTCTTTGGTCTCAAACCCTGTCAGTGCGACACTCCGTCAATCAAAAACATTGCTTAAATAGATATATCGGGTACTACTTCGAGTGTGATTTGCTAAGCCAACACCGCTTAAGTCATAATGCACCTAGCTACCGTGACTAACCTTTGACATTTCTCACATTAATCTACTATCCGGTCCTGTAGGGACCAGGATTTGCATCCTACAGTATCCAGCAGGACATATTCTGATTTAGTTTTTTTCGTAGATACGGAATCTGCTAAACAAGATTGGGGGGCATTTAAAAGTCAAAGTTGGGCCCCATACATTTTGATGGGCTAGCCCATCCGTTAGCTCATGATCCTCTGCAACTTTTGTCGCTTTCAAGTTTTCAAAAAACGCATTCTAAACGAGATATTAACAGTTCTAGAACTCTGACTAGCACAGTATAAGATAGACCGCGTCCAAACTTTATCCTTATATTCAGAGGCCTTTTACTTCAAAATGGCAGCTATTTTTTTGTGTGGTAATCTCTTTGTGGCTGACCTATCTGTGTACGAAATTTGAAGTAGGGTTTCGAGCTGATCTGAATGACCCTTCCATTGTTAAATAATTATCTTTCCTTAGCCTTATTGGCTCTGTACGCATATGGTAAAATACTAGCAGTTCCTGATGTGGTAGGATTTAGTTTTAAAATGTATAGAATCGTAAAAATAACAAAAAAGAATGAATATATTCATCTTCATCATAATCACAAACTATCGAATTGAACAGAGATCCTGTCTTCCTCATAGACTCATAGATATATTTTTGGCTTTTCTTCTGACTACAGTGGCTATGGACAGAGTTTGTTTTCTGGGAAGATAACTATGATGAACGACCTCTCATAAAATCTGCGGACGTATCATATGAGGATAAACTGTGCCAGTGTCATGCAAAGAGAAAACGTAGAGCCAACTTTTCATCTCGGCTTTTCTCAGTTTTCTCTTCTTCAACATGGAATCGTCAGAGGACAAACAGGTAACTGAGGGTGGAGGGACACAGGAAGAGAGAGAATGGAACAGACTAAATGACAAGAGTTTGCTTAAACAAAAACATTTCAGGGCTGCAACGAAACTGTTACCACATATCTTCTCTTCATTGTCGAATTTATATATAATAATTTCCCTTTACTCTTCCAGTTCTCTTAGTAATACTTTCGAAGATGACACTTAAAGATTTTAAACGATTTGTTTAAAGTGTATATTGCGAAAGTACTATTTTACTACTCTATTACACTGACTAGGACAAGGAAAGTTTTAACAGGTTGTTTGGCTCCTTAAAATGTCACAAGATAAAAGACAGTCCATGCCGAAGAGAAACATGCAAACTGCATATAGTTTCAACTCATATACTCTGATTTCAGTATACATGTCATGGCAGAACCATGATAAAGACTATGTGACTATGAAAATTCATACAGACTATACTTAACACAACAGCAAAATAGAATGCTCAGCAGTAGCCTATGTTCTTGTCAGATTTGCGCAACTATATATTCATTAAAATTTGTTGTTGTCATTATGTACGATCAACCGAAGTTTTACGGTTATTTATTGTACTAGATTTTAAGCCTGACTACGCCAGGGTTTTTAGCTAAAATTTGCGTAGATATTGTCGTGACAACACCATGCAACACTTCCGCAATGTACTTGTGGTTGTTTCATTTCAGGTTTTCTGGGGTTGGGGTTGTTTTCAGTGAGTAAAAAAGAGACGATTGTAAATTGTTCATTTCTCCTCATAATAATTAATGTCTTACCTACCGTTGAATATTCTTACCGATTTTCAACTTCTTAGGTCAATGGAAAGGGCTGACCTGATTTCCGGGGTAGGGGTTTCTTATTCGGATAGCCTACTTAAGAAAATAACTTAAATTTTTATTTTTCGTACACTTAATGGAACATGTGCAATTTTGATTTTTCCGAAACTTCAAACGACCCACGCAAATTTCAGCTTTCTAGACGCATGGGAAGTGCATTCGCGAAACCCGGGGATATTGGAGTACGGTACTTAGCGATATTATTCGGGAACTTAACAATGTAATTACGTTTATAATTTTTCCTGTAATTCCCACCTGCCTATGAATCTTCATGCCGCATTTCAGCTTTCTCCCAAACGGCAAAGACCATTTCGAAACCCTGGTTACAATGGTATTGTGGGGACATTTCCGGTGTCATTGCGATTTTATAAACTTTTCCTGTGAATCCAATCTACCCACGGTCTTCATCATGATTTTATTTATTTATTTATTTGGTACCTATTACAGGATATTAGTACAGGATTCAGCATTTTAGTCGAACGGAAAGTGCATTTTCAGTATTACGGAGTATTGGGGTGCTTAACTTGTTATTGCGGGAAAATATACTGTTATTTAATAGCCCTATTAGTAAGCAGCACAAAACAAGTTTTGTTTTTATCAGCAGCCATTTTAAATCTAGGCTCATTTTTCTTCACTGCGGCAGGCAAAAATAGGACTTTGCAAGGGTTTAGAAAAAAGCCACTGCTCACTTCTAATTAAAGATATAAAGTTCTGAAAAGGGGAACCAGATAGAAAATTATTGTTTTTGCCAAACAATACAACTACTAATACTGTACAAAATCTTCTGGGGTTCGAAGTAGTATAGAAGTTAGAGTAGTCTCAAACATGATCAAAAGTAGTAACAGATAGCTAATCCGAAATGCGCCCCTTTTTCGGAAATTTGACCTTAAAATTTCCGAAATTTCGATTTTTCACAACTTTGAGGCCAGAAAATGGAGGGGACAAATCCAAAAAATTCTATGAAGAGGGCAAAATCCAAACTTCCTTCTTATATCTTTGGAAACGGTACCAAGCATAGTTCTTACACAAAAAATTACAACTTGGTGTTTCAACTCGAAGTCACTTCAAACCGTCCATAAAAACTATGATTTGGCTCATGACTAAGGTCGAATTATGAGCCTCTTAGGTCCAGATTTCAAAAATATTTTTCAAAATTTTAATGCATTTTCTAAACGCCAAAATATCTTCTTTCAATCAGTGGAAAGCAAGACACATTCCATGCCAAATCAAGACAGTTATCATCTCTTTTCAACCCAACCATCTCAGAAGTGGATGAAATTCGGGAAGGTGAAAATGTTAATGGACCTCCGTCACCGTGACAATTGTTAAATCCCCGACATATTTTAATTTTAAAATTAGTCAAAGTCAAATTGCACAGAAATAGCCATGTTCAATCTGCTTAGCTATCTACATGTTGATGCAACTCTGCCTCTATTTGGCCTAATAAAGCTCAAATAAATTGTAGTTGAAAGAGATTGTAACCAGCTTTCCAATGATATATATAACAAGTCTGTTTTGGGGTAAAAAATATACATATTGATGGTATTTGACCTTGACCCTTGAACTTTAACCTTGACTAGTGTCAAACATGTTCCCCTCCGAAAATTACGGAGAGAATATGTCTGGTAGTCCATACTATGCCATATAACGTACAAAATATGAATGTGGTAAATGAATCAGCAAATAATACAGGGTTTCTAATTTTGAGGAAAAAACTGCTGACACTTCTAAATAAATAAATAGTTTACGATAAATCAGCAACAATGCATTAAGTAAAATTTTGCATTTGGGTGTTGATTTACATTAGTATCGTGGATATTAAGAGAGACAATGTCGAGGGTTGTCATTGTTGTCAACTCGAGATAAGGTGTATTTTTCAACTGGCACCATGTCTGTTGATTTTAGTATTTGGAATTCTGTAATGATGGTAATCATTTTATGTGAACCATGTTAAACGTGAACCGTTTCGTGGACTAGTAATCGACGCGCAATATTATTGTAATTATCCACAGCAAATTAGTACATTGAATTATTTTATTATTTATTCTGTAAATTTTACTGGTGAGCAAAATGAGTTTTGAGGTTTCAAATATCGAAGGTTTGAGAATCACTGATATGGACTGTTCTATTGATATAACTCTCACTAATTATATTTTGGTAACTTCAAAACATGAGTCTTTTCAAGTACGTTAGGACACGGTTTATCACAGTGTTCATATTTGCTGTAGTTTAACAGTGATCTGTATCCCACAATATTTATTTGTTTTTGTTTATATCTTCTTGATGATTTGAGTTCGGGGCGTAGAAATTTGTTTGACACTTGTTTGGTTAGTGGACCATCGATTGCACGCGGAATTGCGCTTGTGTCGGATTATCGTCTCGGGAGTGTTCCTGATTAGATATATTCCCGGAATGCCTTTATTACCCTACGCGTTGGGATTAAGCTCTTATATGTATCACTATTGCAGTTGATAGATTGTAATCCATTAGTATACATTATCCTTACAACACAACAAGCATGCTTGACAGTTCCTCTAATAACATAAAAAGCTTGCGTTAAACTATTGTTTTCGACTTAATTGCGCAATGTCATACAACTTTTAGGTATACGTGAATGAATGTACAAAATAATATACAATTGATCGCGACACAGTTGAGAAACAAAACAGATAATCGTTCCGTTCTTTAGGTTCTAAATAATAATAGCAGTTAATTTGTTTCAAATTGAACTTTTTCATTCAAAACATAATTGTCACATGAGTAAACATTAACTGAATTGGTTTTACTTATGAACTTCAGGCATCTCAGGCTCAGCCCTTAAACATTAAAATAGTATTTCATTTAGATTAGATTAGTAATCAAAGTAAATATCATAATTATATTAGTGAACGTAAATTGAAAAATTCAGAAATAACTGTTACTTCAATTTACTTGACGTAAATAAGGATCTAAGTATCATTTTTCAACTTACGAGAAAAAAAAAACATTTTTTTAAATTTTATTTTCATATAAAACACTACGTCTCACTATTTATAAATACTCAATAGAAGGACTAAGCAATGTGTTTGTACTTTGATTGTTATATATGTTATAGTTCTAACAACACCTATAGTTATTCCTGTAAAAACACTATTTTCACAAAAATGTCACTTAGATCCTTATTTGCTTCATGTTCTCAATTCCATATCAAACTCGCCTCATAAAATCTTCACATTTTAGACGTAAAAATGGCGAATATTTCTGATAGAAATAAGTAGAAATATAACATCTAGTAAGCAATTACTCTGACTTTACATTAAAACTGAAGGGACTGAAACGTATCGTTATAACTACTATTCTCAGTGGATTCCATGCTATTTCGTAGCGATACATTTCATAGAGCGAAAACTCGTACCGACACTACGTAGCCGCGACATTTCATAGCCGCTCCACTACGCAGCGACAACTTTTCATAGCCGCGACTTTACATAACGGCGATACTAAGTAGCCATTACCAGAATAGTCTCTATTTTACTTGACGACAACAATACGTAGCTGCCGCCTTACATAGCAATAGTGCTACGTATCCACTACATAGCTTCAATTTTACGTGAATATAATTCGTACTCCGCGCAGTGCGAGTTTCCTTAACGTCTAACGTGCAGCTTTATTTCATAGCCACGACTTACCAATTTCTATCGTGATTAAGTTTCGAGCGTTTATGTTATCAAAAAGTACCTGATAAATTTACAGATTTTAATTTTATCATATTTCGTTTTACGTTAGGATATTTTTAGTATATGAAATAGGTACGATTCACCTAGCAAATGCTTGTGTTTAAGCTGAGTGAAGTTTTTTTTACCTCACACCGTATTAACATTTTCTGAAGAATATTTATTTTTCTTAGTCGTTAAATTTTAAGGCCACAGTGAAAGTTAAAGTTTTGTAATAATTATTAATATTGTGTAGCAAAATCATTCAACAAAATAATGTGAATAGCAACGGATTACATAGAGCGACAATACATAGCTATGACAATGCGTGGCGGGGACACTACGTAGAGGTCACACAATTTATAATATTGCCAGCGGATGGCAGTACTGTTGACAATATTTTCAATACTGAAGACGACTCAATAGTTACGTGTTGTTAGATATTGGTCCAAGAACGTTATAATCTTTTCCAACATATAGCTGATAACTTGTAACCTGTAGCTAAACAATTCCAAATTCTCTTGAATCAAGAACTTTACAATTTATATTCTTTCATTTATCTGTTATAACGGAACAACGATATATTGGTTCATATCTTATACGTGGAAACAGATCTCCGTACTTCGGATAAACGGCACTATGTCACTTCTTGCCAAACTCGACCTCAGTGCATACTTTTTTTTTACATTTGAGCATGCTCTTGCTGAAAGTATACAACAATACAAAACTATATCATTGTGTTGTAGAAGAATTGACAAATGACAACCTAACACGATGTCGCAAAAAACAAAAAGTGAAAGAGCGTGCTCCAATTAACAAATCTGTGAACTAAGCTCGAGGTTTGCGAAAAGTGACATAGTGTATTTTACCTCCGACGTACAGATTTATAGAACGTATAGTTATAGATTTCCAGATATTTGAAAAGTGAATTAAGACGTAATAATTCTCTTAGGCCCTTATTTTATAATACTTTCAATGATCTGCAAAGTATTGGTGATAGGCGAAGTATGATGTGGGTCTATTATTGGTGCACTCAGTGCCGTCATTTCAGTCTTTGCTTGATTGGGGGTGAGTGTGGAGCAAGATAATTTAGGAAAGTCTTTGTAAACTCACTTACTATACTCCACCTATTTCCAAGCGTATCTTTTACTTCATACTCTGCATATACGTTATCAGTAAATCCCCAAGCTCCTGTGGGAGATGTCACCCGCAAATCCTCCAAAGCATCCTCAACTTAAAAAAAAATACGGTCAAAAATCGGCAGAAAAAGCGTGCAAAACTCCAATTACACATCCCCAATTTTTACTTTACACCTCTCCAACTAAACTGCAAATCCTGACGGAATCCCTGTACTTAATTCACATGTATTTCTTCGCTGTTAGTATGATATAGCTAAAGACAACTAACACTCATACCTGATATAAAAGTCAGGAAATCTTAACTGTTAGCTTTTTGTAAAATGATTTTTACAGCAGATGAAAATCTTTAATATATCAACGGGTATTTGCCTCATTTTAGCAATCATTAACAAGATCGTCAACATAAATTTTCTTACTTTCTTTCCACTCCACAGCCAAATCATCAACGAGGCGAGTTGATCATCGGAAATTAATGACCGAAGGTAATTTTTCAGGCGAAGGAAAACAAAAATTATGGACAAAGATTCAAAAAGCACACCTTTTAAGGAAAACCAGAATTTGTGCGACACACGAAATTCAACTTCCAGAACACATAATAACCCACATTGACTCATTTTCGGAAGTGAACACGGAAAGAAATTAGTTTTAACTAAGTCAAGATTTTGCTAGGTTAATGACCAAAAGGGTTGCACATAACCTACTGGTTATTTATCACAACCATTTCGAGACATGAAAGTACCTAATTCTGTAGGTAAATGGTAACCCATTGAAAAAGGTTAACAGAAATCAGGGTAAAAACAACCCATTCGTGGGTAGCAAGTTACCTACACGATTGGTACAAGAAGGAATAAACAAACAACACGGTTAATTTAACAACATGATTGACCCATTGCTCGGTTATGCTAACCGTTTAATGTGCAGGTAAATTTAACCTTCTGAGAAATAGTTATTTTTTAACCTTAATGAGGGTTAGCTGAACCGAGTCTCGTGTATACGAGATGGCGGTCATTGAACACTGAGGGGCTTCCACATGGAAGCTTTGTACCAAGGCCAAAACGTTAACGTGAAACTTAGGAGGTAACCTAGCAACCCTAAATCTAGGAATGTAGTGTTATATAAATTATTATTAATATTCTGTTAATGACAAAGTGTAATATGAAACATTGATATTCGTATAATGAATATCACAGTAGTGTAACTTGGGAAACACATGCATTATCGACCGTAAAATTCAGGTGATCGGTAGAGTAGTTGGTAGCACTTCGGACTACTACGGATGAGGTCCATGGTTCGATCCCAGCCTGGTGCACATTTTTTTTTACAAAGATAGCTATAATAAGCTATATGTAGTGTAAATAATAACAGTTTGCTTTCAGACGATTTTACCACTTTTTTTTTACAAATTTTCTTTGGGATGGATTAAAGTAACTGAGTACAGTTGTTTATCATAAGCCTTCAAAATAACCTACGTGGAGGGTTACACCAACCCACTGGATCTAACCTTTTTAGCTGGGTTGCTGTAACCTTGTACTTATTAGGCTCTATATTTACCAACTCACTCTGTTGCATTAACCCATTTTTGGGTTGCTAGTAACCTTTTATTTCTTTCCGTGAAATATTCTCAGATCTAAACAAAAACTAAAACTTAAATTTACCTTACAAATGAATGTAAAGAAACCGCCTAAATCTGACCTTCTTGGCAATTCTGACTCTCGCAACATATACGCCCTGGGTGCCCTGAGATATAAACCAAAGACTGCCTGTCTACCTATATATATCCAGGAAGAAATAGGGAAGGGTTAAAATTAACCCGAAAGGACTTACCCCCTTAGGCAGTACACTGCCAACATTGAAAAAACAATTTACTACTTGCTATACGTAGCACAATAAGTTACAATACTCTAAAAAAGAATAGCTATTACAAAAATAAACAATAAATGCTGTAGTTTTATGATGCAGCTGAATAAAAGTACTCAAACGTAACAAGTGCCCAAGACAAACCCAAGGTAAAAATAAAATGAATTAATTAAGAACAATGAAAACGCTAGACATTCTCAGCAGAACAGGAGCACACGAAACAAAAATATCAGATGATACAACCTAATATATTATTCGGGGAAATAATAAGGAGGAGCAAAAGAGTTCAAGGATCCCAGTTACGAAAGCAATACCCTCTGGAAAATAATATAGCCCGCTTAGAAATCTTTACAAAAACAGTACACATTGAGGGGTGTACAGTCATTTTCAAAACCTTGGAATCACACATTTCAGCTGGTATGTGTTGAAGTAGATTAATGAAAGCCCAACTCTTCTAACCTCTCTAAAATATATAAAAAGCGAACAGGCAGACCAAACTAGTCATCTTCTACACATTGTCCAAATGATCATAGACGAACAAACACCATGTACCCAAAATAACACAAAGGTGGCAGAGTGACAATTGCGCTCCTCTGCTATACGCAAGGTCAAAGGCTCAATCCTCGTAGAGGTTCATGAAAAGAAAGTTTAAAATCCATTTTACCAGAAATCTCTAGTTCCAGTCCTTAAAGGACGACTGACTTACTTTAGACATTAACAACAAATCAACAACAAACTAAGAACTAACTGTTAATACTTACATAACAACAAGAAATGCAATTAATAATAATAAACATCAGAATAAACTCACATTGGTGCCTTTGAGCACAAGAGACGTGTAGACATTAACCAATCAAAAACAAAGAAACATCAACTATACACCTCATAGTTAAGACTTCACAGAAAGATTGAACCAAGAACCACTAACAAGAAATAAGCTACAGACCGCAGAGAATAAAAACTTACACAGCAATTGGCATCACTAAAAAGGGTGCAAAATTGGTACTTATATACTCTAAGAGAGTGCCACGCCACAAAATTAAAAACCCGAAGTGGAATTCGAACTGAGATGGTTCCGGGAAGTCCAAGCTTTATGCCTCATGCCAGACTAAGTTCCAAAATAAATACTGGTATTTAATTATAAAAATGAACTATTACCTCAATAATTTTAACAATTCGTATTTTTTACTTACAATGTACTGTTCCTCTCGTATTAATAAATAACGTTCTTAAAGATATTCAATTTCTGTTTCACATTTCCTTTATTTTACCATTTTAATCAAACTATTTGTTGTCTCGGAGTGCGGTGTGGCACAGAGTAGGCAAGCAATTTCTCGGCAATGCAATTGTAACGCCATACAGACGTAATGCAGAATTAATCTTGAGCGATACTGATATTAAACGAAAAGAGTAAATAGATATAAACTTCTTTACAGAAGACGAAGGTAAACATCCGACTTACGTATAAACGCATTATAAATAAAAATATAAAGACTTCTTAACATCTTTTTCTCATTTTCGATTTTTGTATGAGGTCGGCGCCAAATTAATTATTATAATATACAATTAAAATTCAGTAGCCCACATTACGTAGCACGTTACAAGTAGTTGCTTTAGTTATAAATTTAGTACTCACCTCCTACAAAAATAATCGAAATTAAAAAAAAAACAGTATTTTTCTTTACTTTTCAGTGTATTTTTATGTCAGTTTATCTTGTCTTCTTAAAAAAGTTTTCTTTTACGTTTTAGTGCATTGATATTCTCATACGTACGGGGGCAATAGCCCCCGTGCTTCCCTAAATTACGCCTTTGCTAGAAGGGCCCTATAGTTCTTTGTGGAGGGAGAATTCTAATAACACTACCGGCTACGAGATACGAGAAAGTCAACAGGCAGTAAGAGAGAATCCTTTTATCCGCTGCAAAAGCATCCCAGCACAATCTTCAGATAATGAATTAGTAGTTTACCCATTTAAGGCTGTCACCGTATATTCTGAAAGTTCATTCCAGCGAAACGCCACCCTACCGCGGCGAGCAAACTTGGACACTGGGAATCACCGGTGAAGTGATGGATTTAAGAGTCGAAGAGACCACAGTACTTCAGATTCCGTTCCTACTCAGAGAAACAGTCACCAGAATACGTCGTCCCTCGTTAGGGTGAAGGAAGGGTTTGCACACCGCTGGGTCTGTTACTGCTCAGAGAAAAGGTCGCCGTCAGGGCACGAGCTGAACTGGAGAAAAGAGAATACCGAATCACGAGCTTCGTCCCTTTTAGAGAGATGGTCATTCGGATGATTCCCTCTTCTTCAGGTGCAGGTAGACTGAAGTTGTACCGAAGGTCCGACGAAGAACTCCCGAAGAACTTAATTTGTCTATGAAGAGAGTTATTCAATCTCAAGATCCGATCCTAGCTGGAGAAACGGTCTCTTGACAGAATCCCTCAGACACTGTAAAGAGAATTGTTAAATACAAACAACCAGTCTAGTTTAGGTACCCAACTGATTTATTAGGTAAATATGTAGTTGCCAAAAGTTACAGACCCAAGGGATCATTACTGTACATAACTTACATTGGTAGTCTATATGTAAAACATAATAAACAATTGAATAAACAAAGCTTGTTGTTTCAAACAGTCAGTCTACTTTTAGATCGTTATTTCTTATTTATTGCAAAAGAAGTTATTCGTTTCTTCTCGATGACAATACAAGATTTTGTTTTAGAAAGTTGAAAACTCGTGCGCCATCTCTGGAACTTCCTGGTGTGAGAATCACAAAGTTAGCATAAATGCTGAGAGACAGTGATTCGGTTTACAAAGCCATTTAGATTTCCTTTCATATGCAACTGCAATGTTACCGACACGTTTTGTAATACATTTTTTATATTTACGGAACTCGGTTTTGTTTCTTCACATTTGGTAAATTTCTTTATTTCCTGCATACTTCTTATGAGAGGTTTATAAAATATGATGAGAGAGAGTTCCTAACAGTTAATATTAATTATTTGGAGACTAAACATTTTGGACAAAATGTTTGAATGACTGCAACTTCCTAAACGTTTGACATCAAATTAGTTTTCTTTAATAATGAAGTTATTCTTGCCGGTAACAAATAGCAACATCTTCTGTAACAGTTATAAAAATATGCCCGCTACTTAATGCCCTCGCTATGAACTATCGTGGCTACGTAATGTCGCTCTATGTAATATCACGCTGGTAGGTGAAGTGGTGTTGCATAATATTGTACTGACTTTTGTAGAAAGATTTCTCTATATTTAATATTACAAAAATGAATTATGATGTTTCGTGCTTTTACGTTTTCGGATTACATTTTTTTAAAGGAAATGTTCTTATGAATGATGTTTAATTATAATATTGAGTGATTGATTCAGCTGATGCACAATGATTTACTTTAATCAAAGGCGCAGGAAAATAAATAATTGTGTTTGTGATTTTTTGACAATTTCATGTTACATAAATTTTCAGAATATTGTCATAAAAAGACTGGACTACGAAATACTTTTGAGAAACTGGTTACTACGTTCTGTCGTCTCTACGAATTGTAATAGCTATGTAAAATCACGATAAAAAAGTAGATATTAATTACCACGGCTAAGAAATAGTGTGACTACGTAATGTCGCGGCTACGTAGTGTCGCCGCTATGAAATGTCGCGGCTATGTAGTGTCGCAGCTATGAAATGTCACGGCTACGTAGTGTTCTGCTATGAAATAGTGTGATACGTTCTCAATGGCATAATTAAGGTACAATGGTGGTAATATGGTCCACCCTTATTATACGTTCCTTACATATTTTCTTCATGTAATTGATGTCCGTTCTGATTCATGCACCAGATTCCAAATATTTCACTAGATTCGTAACAAGTGGTGTTTATTCGCCATATTCATAAATTTTTGCTGGCATTTTCGTCATCGTTTGACATCCTTCATTTATATTGAAGATGATGTCAGTACAAGATAATACATTAGGTTCGTTATCTTAGAAGAAAACTTACACTCATAAACTCGCTTTTTGTACCCTTTTTAAAGTTTTTTAGTTCAGTCTCGTTAATCTGTAGGCAAACTTTATTTGCTTTTCGTAACACATTAACTTCCTCTTTCCTGGTCAAATGAGTCGGAGATAATTCACAGAAACCTCTCTTGTTTGTACGTTAGCACGCCATGCATGCTCATCAATCCTGTTTAAATATTTATGTATGTGATATGCGATGAAGCCCGGAGAGATATAAAGATGAGCGCCTGTTGTTTCTTCCGTTCATTGTTATTTGAGCTTGCTGCCGGTTTGTTTGAGAGCTCAAATACAAGAGTGACACCTGACGAGCTGTGACCGAAACCTTGTCAAGTGACAAACACAGATCTGGAATGAATTTCCACTGTCACTGAAGAACTCGCTTGCCGTGAAATACGAGCTCGTTAGGGAGGCCATTTTGCAGACACTTAAAGCATAAGGATGGCCGAATGTGAGGAGAAAGGGTTTGCAGATGAGAACACTTTAACTGTTTGCAGTAATTGGAAACAGCTAATTCGATTTATTTCTCTCATTTCAGCTCTTGTCTTCTCTTTCCTTTACATTTCCCATTTTTTTCTCTAGCCATATTGAGAATTCTAAAACTGAAATTGAAGAACATGTAATTCAGGAAACTTTATTTGAGCTGTCAATCCATAGCTGATTTTATCTTTTCTAAAAGAATTATCGTCAGGAAAACATATCACTGTTTAAATGTACACGTAAATAATAAGAATTGGTAGCAATATCGTCCTAAAAATAATATGAAATAGAAATAAATTACAGTTTATTTACCCGATACTAGAGTTATGGTCAATTATTTTCTTTGAAATTGTTAAGCATTAAAACCTCTATCAAATGCGTTATTCTTAGACGTGCCTGTAAAATTTATCCAGTAATATGTTTTTAAGTTTGGAGGTTATTTATATGTGTTAGGCAGATATTTTACTTCGACAACAAAAGTATTTTAAATGCAACTAGTTTCCATTTAAGCTATATTCTTGATGCTCGAAATCAATATTGCTTGTAATCATAATTCTTTGTTTATGCGAGCAAAAACTACTCTTTCTTCAACATGTTTTTAGACACATTTCGTCAGAGAAAAGAGCTTTCGGCCATGTATATGTTCGTTCCCCAAATTTTAAAAGTAACTTTAATAAAATCTGTATTGTGCCCAGAGCACAAGAAAATAACAAACTCGTGTTTTACGCCTTATTATGACTTCTGCCGTATAATATGAGTAAAGATCGTACAAATGTTTGGTTAAGTAGCTGCCAAATCTTTCCAATAATAAGATGCGAGTACGAAGTCAATGACTAGTCCACGAAACGCTCGTTAAGGTTTCTGCAAATATACGACAATGAACCGTAAGAAAATTCAAATAGTATGGAAACACATCTTGAAAAGTTGAATTGTTATAAGTACTGTGTTTTATTTAATATCGCTCTTTAACAATTGTAAGTTGAAAACACTTAAAATAAACAATATATATGAAGCTTCAACTCTACATAATGATGGCGTAGCCTACAAATGATACAATAATCTAACCTTTCTAGCTTATAAAGAAATGTTACCAATATCAGTATATTCTTGCGTTCACAACCAATAATTACATTTCCTAGAACGCACTCTCGTCTATTTTAATGGAACAATATACACTTATTAGTTATACTACATATTGAAGCAAATTTTATCGGAGTGCGCTGCAAATTATTGGTCTTTTCAACTAAAACTAGAGAAAACACACCTTATACTTTTAATAAGAATATTTCTGTATAAATCAGTTAAAACTAAGTGTGTTTTAAAGACTCCCATGATCCCTTAGTACTCCTATCTTCCTACCGAATCTGAATAATTTGCCTCAAAATTCCACTAGCTTATCTTCCATCTCATCATTTTTAAACTTCCCCTCTGCTTAGAGTCTCATTGCTGTGTTTGTTCTACCTACGTTTCTCAGGCTAAATAATGGTCAGATTGAATATAAGCTCTCGGAAGATACTTGCGCTCTTCAAACAGTTTCTAAACCTATCCTGAATTAGCATGCAGTCCAAACCTCTAGTTGTGTGAACGTGCGAACGTATATATTTCCCTTTAGTGTTGTTTATACTCCGTGTTTTGCACTGTCATTGAATATTGGTTACAAAAGTGAACTGATCTCTGGCCTCTTTGGTATGTCTTTCAAAGTCTATATTTTTGTATTTTTTTTTTCATATTCGTAGTCTTCTCTTTATTAAAAGTATTATGAGAGTACCAACATTAATTCAATTAAGTATAAAGTACTCCAGTTGAAATTTTATACATAAAATACATGTATTAAAGTAAATTAGATGAAGGATTGATATAATTATTACAAACAGAGATGAAGTTGGAAATTATTAATTACTATTGTTTCACTCATATGTTACTGTAAGAAATAATACTTAATGTTCCGGATTTATTGGTTAGGCTCTGGTTTTGTTCCTTGCTCTATTGTAATGGACTGAAAATGTAATCTGTTCTTCAAATGCTTTTAGGTTAGCAGTACCTTAATATAAGGGTGAGTCAAACAATCGTTGCCATATATATATGGAAGTAGTATGTTCTATTAACTAGTCACGAACTCATGGTTAGTAGTATAACAGCAAGTGCAAAGGAAACTCGAACCTGTTCTCCGTGGTTGTCAATGCAGATAATTATGTAGCCCATAGCTCGTTCATACATGTCTGTAGGTATTGCGGAAATAACATGGAATATACGCTCTTTGAAGTCATTGATATCACGAGATTTCGTAGGAGAAACACATTTCTTAAGATTCCCCATAACTAGAAGTTGCAGGGAATTAAGTCAGCAGACCTTGCGGGCCGAGTAGAATCTTTCAATTCACTGTGCACTGTGCAATTCACTTATTAAATATGTCGCCCAAGTAGTTGCAAACCTGAAGGTCGTACTGCGCGGGTGTACTGTCATGTGAAAAGTACCCGTTTTTGAGGATAATCAGTGACTAGTTAATCAGTCTTCCAGAAAATTCTTCGACATGTCCAAATCTTTAGTATCAGTTAAGGTAGAAGAATAAAGAAATATGAACCAAATTTTCCCAGCTTGGAGATGACACACTTTACGTTAACCTTAGAAGAATCCTGAATGTGCTTCTCCAGTTAGCGGAGATTTTCCATAGCCCAAATGATGCACCTATATTTATTTACCTTTCCACTAATGTGAAAAGTAGCTCAATCAGGGAACGGGAAAAATACAGTTGGGTCTATGATTAACATTTCCATGAAAATCTGTGCAGCTTCTACGCGGAAATTTTATCAGAATTAGAAAGTTCTTGTAAA
Organism: Lepisma saccharinum; assembly: GCA_022664845.1. Taxonomy (NCBI): domain Eukaryota; kingdom Metazoa; phylum Arthropoda; class Insecta; order Zygentoma; family Lepismatidae; genus Lepisma; species Lepisma saccharinum. Next base: position 111,331 of record JAGDQP010001847.1, read on the forward strand.
ACTTGAATGTCGATTCATCTTCAGATTTACATAGAGCATTCTGCGAACATTTGCATAGGATATACCGCTTTCCAAAGATAATATGCGAGTTGACTTACTTGGGCTCCTAAGCGCTGCTTCTTGTATGCGTATGACATAACAATCCGCTCGAACACTTCCACGTCGTCCACTGTTTCCCTTGTACTCATAAGCAGCTACCACGTACGCAGATCCTTGTTAGACCATGCTTGAAATTTATCTCTGTCTAGTCTTGGTCACTAAAAGGTTTTCATCTAGTATGCAATATTCCAAACTTATACACGTTGCCATGTTATTTTAATTTTAATTTAATGTTTAAGGTTTTTAGACAACTTTTGCTTACGTGGGATGGATAATGATGGGTAAATCGTGGAATAAAAAAAGTGGGAAAAAGCGGGAGAATCTCGAGAAAACACATGGATACGGTGTTTTTCCACCAAAAAGGCCACACGGCATGAGCAATGTTCGAATCGACTACCCTGAGCACCAGAGGTGGCGTTCTACCATTGAATCACCACGGCCCGTGTTGCCATGCTAGGTATTCAAGAAAGTTTGCAATTATTATATACATAATTATTGCATTATTCCAAGGATTGCTATTCTAAACTTTATACTTATAATTTATCTTTACTTAGTTATACAACATTACTGCAAATATAAGTGCAAATATTACTGCAAATATAAGCAACATCTTTCTGTCTCACTTTGTATAATATGTTACTGTTATACTTAATTTACAACACAATGAAAAGTTTTATTCTTCAGAACAAAATCATATTTGAGAAAATAACATTCTGCCTTTGGTTTACTTATCCCTTCTGATATGATTCAAGAGAAAATACAATTAGATAATTAGAAGTACGTGCAAGAGTGATACTTAACCAAGCAGAAGCAATACATTACGATTTTAGTTTGTAAATGAAAGAAAAAGTGGAGGTTTGAAACAGACATCAAGCTGGCAAAATTGTATTTCATTCATCATCCTCCCTTTTTCTTCCATTTAAATATTTTGTAGAAAAGTTTAAATTTCTCTTTTCCTTCAGTCGTCAGTAGGTTTTCATTTTCTACAAAGTTAGAATGTCACATGATAAATTGAATACAAATGTAATCTGACTTTCTGGCCATTGTCTTCGCATGGGGCAAAGAAACTTGGATGATTCAGTGGCAGGGAGCGACGGCGAAGAAAACTCCTCCCTTCTTCAAGTGAGGAAAAACTAATCTCCAGTCTTTGAACTTTCTTCCTTTTATGTGATTTCTCACTTTTATCCTAGCAACTAGGGAGAAATTCGTACTAATGGTGTAAACCGAACACTTTTCTTCGCGCTTTTTTCATATTAGAAGACTTACTACTTACATAATACGCAAATGTTTAACAAAATGGAATTTAGTTGTTCACGGTTAAGTAGTATCTATAATTTACATAGTGGATACTTTAAAACAAGAAATGCTTTCTACATTTTAGAAGAGAAGTAAACGACGACGTTGGTCGTACTGTTCTAGTATACGGTACTTTCTCTTGGGAATAGAGTTTAAACTGTAAAAGCAATAATCTATAATTTTAAATTTATACAACGATAGCGTAAGAACTGTAAAGTAGATTTTTATTCCTTTGAACACAGTGGTACTTTTAGATATGAGAATTTTAATAAAAGTATTATTCCTGGCATTCATAGTTGACATTTGGTAGGGATTTTCAATGCCTTTTTACTGTATGATCAAAGGGGCTTTTTACACTGTGATAAATGTGTATCAAATTGAAAATTAATTAGATTAACCTAGGATTAACAGTGATAAACCAAAGATTTAACATGATAATAACTTATTTAAACAAGTTCGGCTCTTAAGTTCAATATGTAGAAGTGATTATCCTAAAACTATATTTCAAAAAGAGAGTTAAGCAAGCCTGGTGCTTCCGGTAAATTCACAATTTCTCTCTCATTATATGTAAATATTTATTTATAATATACGTGTCCGACGGACCCTCTATTTTACTCTACGTTTCAAGTGTCTAAGCGATCATCGTCATCGTAATATAGGTCACGTATGAGCCTATTAGATGCTATTGCTCACAATAATTCTTCTTTTTATCAGGCCACCGTAAAATATTATTTTCTGTATACTCCACAGATTTGCGTCCTCTAGCAATCAGACCAGGACGTAGACCAAGGTCATGAAAGTTATGCCCCCATGGCCTTCGGTATAGAGAAATACAAATAGTTCGTGCATTCATTGCGCCGTGAAGATGCATAAAATATTGCTGTGTCGGAAGAACACTCATTATGCTATATAAGTTTCTCTAAAGATATGTAGTGACTGCAGTGACGCAACATTTCAACCACACATATGGTCAGCAAATTGTCAACGATGGTTTCAGAAATTCCGAGCGTCAAACACCATTCTTTTCGATAATCCCCGCAAAGGACCATCTGTGGAGCTGATAATAATATGCTGTGGTTTGTGAGAATTCACAGGCAGCAGTCGAGAAACTAGCCACGGTCGTTCGTTGTTCCAATTCAATTAATCGGTGGTTAATACAGGCCCTTGGTTATATTCCAAAGTTGAGCATGGGCGTACCGCATTGGATTAAATCACAAAACCTACAATGGCGTGGGGACATTTGCACTTCCTCGCTCTTCCCTGAAAAAATAGAGACATTTGCTCTGAATGGTTACGACAGATAAAAAGTTGATTCTGTACTACACTATTTTAGACTATCTAGAGACTGGAATAATATCGGGCGCCTGCTCCTGCGCAACTCTCGCGTCACTGTCACGAGTGATATGGCACACAAATGCGGTAAATATAACTTCCAAACCAATGTTTTCAACCAGCTAACATAGCTCTATGACTTATCCCCAGTTTACAATCGACTGCTAATCTTCTAGTCAACGCTAAGTTGAGGCCAAATTATAATTTGCAAGGCAAGGAAGAAAATCGTCTGCCCGAAGACTTTCGAACCCGAGTCTGCTACTCCATAAGCTGACGTCTTACTCCCAGTTTTACAATCGA
>JAGDQP010001848.1:0-24135 GCA_022664845.1 Lepisma saccharinum
GGGCGAGCCCCGACTCCCAGCGAAAAATCGAAATCTACCTCAGCCTGTAGGCCTACCGAAAGGGATTTTTTTTTTATTTTCAGACCTCTACGATTTAATACGAACTTAAATTAAAATATACATATGACTTTTTGGCATATTTTGTTTCACGTCGCTTTTTTACTATATTAAGAGTAATGTGTTAATGCATTACATGTACATAACTTCACTAATTGACATAAAAACAAGTGTAATGTGAATTTATGCTACACCGTTTTTAATTATTATTATTTTTAATTATTTCGTGCAATACAGAGTAGTCAATAACCGTACTGTGTTACTGTTCTGTTTGAATTTATTTATGGTCTTTTAGGCATTTGTGGGATGGGATGGAGGAAAGGAGTCGCCAGGGTCCCAAGTTGAAGGTACCATCTCGTCATTAGGCTGGTGTGAATGAGGAAAAAGGCTGTAAAAACCTCAGTCAGGATGGTCATCAGCTGATATCGAACCCAGGATCTCTCGAATGTGAAATCAATGTTCTACCAACTGCGCTACAGCCGCCCGGTGTTACTGTCCTGTCTTATCCATATTCGACTGATTATCATTTATAATAGGCATACTCGACTTGAAAAGGTGATATTACCATGAATCCGGACCCCAGGGGAAAAAAATGTGTGTTTCCGTTAAAAGGGCACATGCCACATCCCAATGAAATTTACTTCTTTTACTTTAGGCAGACAAGTTTTGCCATTCTCTTGCAGTAATGACTATAGCTGTGGCATGTGCCCTTTTTGTACTAAAATGAATGCCACAGGCACAGTCATTACAGGACAAGACTCTAGATTTCGAAACGATCTGTCTAAAGTAAAATGTCAATTTTCATTTGGATGTTGCATGTGCCCTTTTTCCATTGAGCACCTCAATCGTAGACCCCTGTTCTAGAACATTGTTTTAAAAGGCCTTGGGAGTCTCCTCCCCGTTTTTAATATATTTTTAAAAATACTAGAAAAGGTTAAGAACAATATTGCAATTTTCGAAACCGCCTATAATATTTATTAATACTTTAAGATTTTCTTCTTCGCTTTCATTTAGACACGAAATTTGAAGGTCCGTAAAATGTGATGTTATAGGTAGCACAAACCACAGGTTTTCAAAATTTTCATCTAAAACAGACACATTGAAATAGTGGATTAGAACGGTTCTTCTGCCGGTAATACTTTACGGTTGCGAAAGTTGTAGTACGACCCTAGCAGATGAACATAAATTACGAGTGTTTGAAAATAAGGTTATAGAAAGATGTACGGGACGAAACGGGACGAGCTGACTGGGCAGTGGAGGAGACTGCATAATGAAGAACTTCATGGACTGTTCGATTTACCAGATGTTGTAAGAGTAATGACATCGCGACGACTAAGATAGGCAGGCCATGTAGTTCGAATGGGCGAGAAACGAAGATTATATTCCATCGTGGTTGGTAAACCGGAGGGAAAGAGACCGCTAGGAAAACCGAGATGACGCTACGTTGGGAGGATAATATTAGAAGGGGTCTTCGTGAAGTAGGTGTTTGTGACGAAAACTGGCTTGATCTTGCTCAGGATAGGATCCTATTTAGAACTTTTGTTACTGCGGCGATGAACTTGCAAGTTACGTAAGCCATAGAGTAAGTAAGTAAGTAAGTAAACTAGATATCCTGACCGATTTCCGAAGTATTATCGTTCCTCGTCATTGTCCTGTTATTTTTAAATATATTTTAAATAAGTGGTGGGGAATGAGTACGAAGGCCTCTATCTATAGGTATGCACCTGTAGAGAAGGTTCCTGATATCATGGAATACAATACAAGAATGGATAAATTTTGCTGGTGAGTGAATTGTTATTAACGTCCTAAACGATCTAAGGACGGGACCTACAATTTTTGGTAAAGCGGGCTCCGACACACTGCGTTCAATGGACCCCGACTGGATTTGAATCCGTGACCACGCGCAAAGAAAGCGAGCGCTCTAACCTCTCAGCCATCCCGAAGTCAAGTTTTGCTGGAGTCTGTTATATATCATTTCCGGAAATTGTAAAGTAAGTAAAGCAAAAAGCGACTAGTTGTGAAATTAAAAAAAACAAACAAACAAACAAAAAAAAAATGGAAATTAAAATACAGGCAATATTGATAGGCAGTGTCATTAAGAGGCATTGGAATATAAAGCAAGACTGAAATAGACAAAATTTGGTTTTAAGCAGGTCTATAGTCAACCCACTCAACGCATGTGCTGTCCTGGTGGCCTATACGAAAGGGGAAAAGAAAAACATGCGTGAAAGGGACGATCGTCTCGACAATGGAATTTGTGAATATGTAAAGGGACATAATCGAACCTAACCTATGTTTCCTAATCTAACCTAATCTACGAAAGAATACAAGAAAGCATATTTTGATAATAACTATGAAAATATAGAAACGTATTTTGAAAGAGAAAACGAAAAATAAAAATCTTGAATCCGTTAATCCATATTTTCTACCTAAGAAGACGATGCTGTATCCACTGGACCACGGTATAAGCTTACAAACAGTGATTTGGAAGTCTTATTTACACAGCACGTATTACGTAACAGGACAGTTACGTAACAAGCAAGATGGCGGCCTCGCTGCAAATTCTGAGAACGAGACTCTGAAGAAGGGAGAACTGCTAGAAACCAACTTGCGCATTGATAACTAAAGAAGAACACACTATCATTTTGGAGAATATGGTTATTTCTTTTGCCCATACCAATAAATGGACATATAAGCTTAACTTGCGTCTAAGGGAAGCAACTGGAAACAAGGCATAGCACACTCTCACGCAGGCGCAGAACTGCTTTAACTATTAGTACCACAGAAAAGAGTTCATCCCGCAATTCGCAGCTTGGCCTGGTGGTCAACGTATTGGGAAACTAATCAAGAGGTCCCAGGATCGAATCCTGGCATCGTTACTTTTACATTTTTTTAACAAAATTAACTTTCTATGTATATACGCATTAGGAAATTTAATAAAAGTAGTGACCAAGGGCACTTGGAGGTTAGGTAAGTCAGGTTCGGTGTTTTCTTTATTACACACGCGACTTGCACAGAGACATTGTTTCCACAATTGCTCTCCCTAGGCGCAAGTTAAGCTAAGTGTAATTGTTTACAAAAAAAGATATTCGTTCGTCTTCCGGACATTCCAACTACACCAACTCAATATATTTTAAGGTTACAAACAACATATTCTCTGGGGGGTCTACATTGGTAGCAGGCTGATTTTAGGTGCGGACAGTATTAAGTTCAAAGCCCGCACAGGACACTGTGATTTGGAGCTAAACAAGAAAAACGGAAGGTTTCAAGCAAAACTTTGGGTTATTCTTTTTGGTTTGAAACATCTTTCTTTTAAATTGAGGAAATTTCAGACTAGACGGTCACATGAATAAGAATACAAATGTATTTTTTCTTTTTTAATATTCATGATAAATTTTACCCGACAACAAGCCCTACATATTTTTAAAACTATTTTTAAAAACTGTTTAATTTTATTACGTATTTGTCATATAAACATCTGTCCTCTACACTGTGAAAACGTATTCCTGGAAGAAGCTAGGCACATTTGCTGCCTGGGAATTTCCAGTACTGTAACATAAAAACCAGGCATCATTCATCTAAGAAAAGCCCACATGGAAACAATGTGGAATAGAATGTTAACATCACTTTTGCGTATGCCCACCGCGGCTTACGCCCCCCAGCTTTCTTCAGACGCACCGTGCCCCACTTGCACACCTCGCTTCGCTCGGTCTGTATCCAGCCCTGGTTTATTTATATACAACCTAGCTTTCAGTAGTCTCTATTTAGTAGAACCGTCTGGCCGAGTAATGCCAAAGCAATTATTAATAATAAATCACTACTTTTATTAAATTTCCTAATGCGTATTTACATAAAAAAAAATCTTTAAAAAAATATGTAATAGTAACAATAGTAACAGGATTTGATCCGGGACCTCTGGATTAGCTTCCCGATACGTTAACTACCAGACCAAGCTGGGAGTTGTGGAACAAGCGCTTGTCGGTGATACTTATAGTTCAAGGAGATCTGCGCCTGCGCGAGATTGGGCTACGCCTTGTTTCCATGTGCTTCCCTTAGACGCTAGTCAAGGATACTGGGAGCAAAAGAAAAAGAAATGAAGTGGGGCCCAGTCGGGAGACTGTACACATAAGCTACGGACGGGGTTCAGCATCATCCTATTTGCATGATCAATGTTCAGTTGGAAAGATTGCGGCAAGATCTTTTCAACGACATCTCAACCGCCTTCCTAACCCTAGTAGTTCCTGAGCTTAAAATTACTCCCTATCTCTGGGACCGTCTCTACAATCTGGATGAATGATACGAGTTTGAACTCGACTTGTCGAAACCTTTCCAATGACACCTCAAGCTTGATTTTTGCTTCTCTAGTTACCATTAATGTACGTAACAAGTTTGATTTAAGTTTGAAATTGTCTTGAGATTATAGTTTGATTCAAGTTGGACCTAGACAGTTGTATTGATATATTTTGGACGCTTTGGCATGTCAAGCTTCTTGCAACAAAGCTTGATATGCTAAGCTTGCATCAAGCTGCTGACAAAAAAGTAAGTAGGATTCAAGCTTAAAGCCTGATGCAAGCTGGCAATATGTTTGAATCAAATTTACTCTACTATAGGGGTAGTATATTCACAGTTTGTAACATTTCATTATCTTCTTCACCTGTTTACAAATCACTATAGTATAGTGAATATCAAATGGATAAAAAAGGATGTATGTATGTTTGTTCCACGTACACTCTGGAACGTCAGGAGCAATTTCAACCAAACACTCCTATATTCCAGAATATTGGCGGTTAGACACTCCTAGCATCCCTAGTGGTGGGGTCGTAAGATAAATATGGCAATTTCATTCTTTATAACAATGCAATAAATAAATAATTTGTGTTCGTAGTGCTGGTAGACACATGCGTCATGCCAGTGTAAATGACGTAATTCTTCGTGCGATTATTTCAGCTGAAGTACCTTCAGTGTGTGAACCATCTGGATGTAGTCGTTCCGATGGTGAGAGACCTGGCGGTATGACTCTAGTGCCTTGGAAAAGAGGAAGATCTTTATTATGGGATGTTACTTGTGTTGATACGTTTGCCCTCTCGAATCTTCCTCATTCATCTTTGCGAGCTGGTGGTGCTATTTCCCGTCGAGAGGTCGAAAAAAATAGAAAATGTAGTACCCTGTTAGATAAATTCATCTTCATTGCCACTGCAATCGAGTCAAGCGGTAGTTGGAGCACCGAGGGCTTCAATTTCATCAAGGAAGTTGGACGACGCATTGGGCTTGTTTACGGCAATGCTCGCGTCACTGCTCTTCTATTGCAGCGTATTAGTATCGCCGCTCAGCGTGGTATGGTAATGTTTTTTCAGTTCTTGGAACGCTGCCTCCGGGGAAGGGATAAGAGGAGATTTTTCTTCTTTAAATGCTGTTTCCCTTATTGTTGTTTGTGTTTGTTTTTTATTTATGTTTTAAATTCAAATTTCGATTGTTGTAAAATAAAACTATTTAGCTTAACTGTTTTAAAGCAGATCTAAATGTGATGTTATTAATAATTTAATGTCGTAGTAGTAGTAGCATTTGTTGTAATAGTACTGTAGTAGTAGCAGTAGTTGTAATAATAGTAGTCATTATTGTTGTTGTAGTAATTAGTACCTATTTGTAGTAGTAGTAGTAGTATTTGCTGTTGTAGTTATTGTAGTTGTTGTTATTGTTGTATTTGTAGTAATAGTAGTAGTCGTAGTTGTTATTTTGGTAGGCGACTATAATAGTTGTATTATGCAACGACGAATAGTTGTACGACTATTAGTGTCGCTAACATATTTTACTCACTCCGCACCAACGGGTGGGTACTTTAGCTAGTATCCAATAAAGAAACCGACATATAGTACCTTTTGAAATGAGGTAAAACTATACCACGTTTGGCAATACTGTCTACCCAATGACGTAACATTTTAACCACCTTTTTGGAACATCCTGTATAAGAATCATACAGACCAAAGTTGTGAAGATGTAGACGGAGTGAGAGGTAAGTTCAGAATGTTTAACACAAACCTATCGACAACAAGAGATAATCTTCTAACGATAATTTCAACAAATCGTTTTTTTTTCTTCTCTTGCGTACTTTAAGTACTTTTTCCAGTTCGAATTGACAGAAGAAGATCTACATCTTTCTTCAACAACTGAGCCCAACGTCTTTGTAGAATGAAAACCCATGATGGTGACGATGTGAAGTGAAAATCTCAAGACACCAATAACCGATAAGTGTCAGTGGCTGTGTTTGGGTGATAATAATAAGCTAATCATGGGCGCCAAGGGTGGAGTGTTTGAGGCGTAGGAAACATGGGTTTTATAAATGAGAGATGAGCCCCTCCCTTTGGCAGTATGGGCGGTGTCTGGCCATCGTAGTGAAGCAACCAAAAGGAAGATGAAAAGAATACATGTGAAAGAAGAAGTAAAGAAAGAAAAGAAAGAAGAAAAAAACGGGAGAGCAAGTCAAAGGTGTGTCGCTTATGTCACAGTTATTGACTGATTCTCAAATCAAAAGAAAATGTATAATATCATCGAAGTCATGCTTTTAGCTCTTGTTTTGACAGATAGTTTCCATGGATTTCCGATACACGTGGATTTCCGATACACGTGGATTTGTCTATCGCTCAAGTAACAGAATAAGGTATCTTTTACACCCCTTTCTTTATATCAGGAGTCCAGAAGCCAAGGGATATAAGCGACATTGACAAATAAAAATAGTTCAAGGTAATATTTAATATATAACCCGAAACATATGGGACACAAAACAGTCAATAATATACAAAGAAGCCAAGAATGTTAATGTGTGTCCATGTGCAAAATACGAGGGGGTGTCGTAAAGTTTTAATTATCACCCGGAAGTTATTGAGCTATGAGTATGAAATTTTGCCAGTGTATTTACTGGTCCTTATGTACATGACGGAGAAAAAAAAATCATTCGTTGTGTCCTTTCCTTTCGTTACACGTTGTACTAGATGTCAGTAATGTGCAAAATGGAGACCATTGAGACTCGCAGCGAGATAGAGTTCCTGCATTTGTAGGTGAACAGTGCCCGGCAAGTTCATGAAGAAATGATGGCTGTTCATGGGAATAATTTCCCGTCACATGACACTGTTGTGAGGTGCAAAAGTGATTTCCAAACTGGTCACATGTCCGTCACAGGCGAGACAAGGACTGGAAGACCATCACGCACGGCCACAATGAAGAAAATGATGGATTTCACCTGGAAGACCAGAGAGCAACCATCCCAATGATCGTCAAGGAAACTGGACTTCGTTATGGTAGTGTGTGGAAAATTATTCACGACCAACTACTCATGTCTAGGGTGACTGCACGGTGGGTTCACCAAAGGTGTTCGTTTCCATACGGACAATGCACCAGCCTAGTCAAGTCGCGGTTGAGAAATCAATGTACTGTGGCTTTGAAATCTTGCAGGTTTTTTTTTTCTCTCTTCTCCCGATCTCGGCATAAGTAGCTTTTTGTTGTTCCCAGAGATGAAAAATGCATTGCAGGTTCGACGATTTAACGACAAAAATGACGTTATTCAACTAGTGGGACAGTGGTTTTCAACGCGATCTACAATCTACGGCCTCCTGAAGATCAGGAAAGGACACAAAGAGTAATTTTTTTTCTCCATAATGTACATAAGGACCACTATATACACTGACAAAATTTCATGCACATAGCTCAATAACTTCCGGTTGATAATTAAAATTTTACGATCCCCCCCCCCCCTCGCATGACAATTTTGTGTCATATATGTTTCGAATTATATATAAAAGATTACGTTCAACTTTTATTTTTTCATTGCCCTTGTATTCCTTTGGCTTCTCGAGTCAATATAATGTTTCACAACTGGATATGCCCCAGTAATTTTTCAATATGCGTAATACAATGCATTTCTCTGGAAGGATCGTGGGAATGATATAGTCTTGTAACTAGTCAGTGCCTCTTGTTATAATATTAGATCATTCGCATAATTATAATGCTTGCCCTCTCAGAGAAATGCATGGCTATTGAATAATTTGCTCCGCTGGACATGTACCGTTTTGAAAATATGATCTTCATATTTTAATAATGTTGACTACCAGCAGCATGCTTCATCGATCTAGTGCTCATTCCAGGATCATTATCTTATCATTAATCAAAGCTATTATGTTTATAAGCTTTTCGGTATTTTCCCTATTCAAGAATACAGGGAGGGGGGGTCCATGAGAGATGATTTATCGTCAAACTCATTTTAAAGTTAATTCTCATCTACTCCCATGTATTCTAAACACTGTTATATAGCTTGGGGATTATTTGTGCTTTTGGACTGAAACTTTCCTAGCCGTTTTAGCTGTCATTGTGTTGTACCTTTTACCATAGACCTCATAACAGATAGACTTAGCACGCTTCCCTATTTTTTGCTGCGCTAAAAGTAGTGAAGTTTTTGTTCAGAACACGTGATTTTGAATTCATCCGCTAGATAGCTCTGGTATAGACCTCATAATGGAATGTGACGTCTATGAGCAAGAAATGGGGAACTATGTCTATCTATTATGAGGTCTATGCTTTTACGAGTACGACCTCATTTTTCTTAAACAGTGGACCCCTCTCCGTCTTTTCCTGTACTTTTCAAACATATTTTCGATTATCCGTCACTCAGCTATCCGTTTTCAGTATGATTACTGGGATACTGAAATAGTCTGTGACCCTGAACAAAGACTGTACAGAATATTTGACAGAGAAAAGGACGGAATTTGAATTTGAAATTATTTATGTTGTTTTGGCATGTTTGGCTCAGGTCGCGATAGGGTAGAGGATGGGGAAGATATAGGATAGGGACTTTCGTGAAAGTGAGGGAAACCCTGGAAATTCTCAGAATGGTTGGCCGCGGGGGTTCGAACTGCCGATACGAAATCCACGACGTTACCGAAATCCTGGACCACAGAGACACAGATGGAGTATTGAAATGTATAAGATAATGCTTAGACAAGTGGCTCCGGGTTCGATCCCTATGTAGGGATCTCGCAATTCGATGTTCACCAGGCATCGATGATGACAACATTGAGCGACGAATTAAGTCCTCGACCTCAAAAGCCAGATACAGATCCCACGGAGCAGTTGTGATCACCATTATGACATCCTCCTTGGATAAAAGCTGCTTGGTAAGCCAACGCCCTTAGATGCGCTGTCCACCCAAGAAATTTGGTTTAATTCAGGGTCCCTGAGATATATAGAAGTGAAAATATAGACCCTGTATGAAGATGTCGCGGAATAACATAAGCTTTCATAATGTGGACACTCTGAACAATGAGAAAATCAGTTCAGTATAACATGAATTAAACCGATCAAGACCGTAAGTGCTTGTATTGTCAAGAGTACTTACAGCCTATCCATAAGCGGAGTAAATATATGTCCCACTAACTAAGGATGCTATTATAGCACTGAGTTTCTTCAACAGTTAGCTCGAGACCACCTGGCGCTATTACACGATCGAGCATCCTGTTGAGCTCCCTCAACTGTAACTCTGCAAATGTTGTCCAGCTTGCTCGACGAGCCTGCCCTTCAGCAAACTTGACTGATTTTTTGCTATTACACTGACGAGCCTGCTCGTCGGAAGCTCGGGCTGATCAGCAAGCTCGACAGTGTCATAGCAAAAAATGAGTCAAGCTTGCTCAAGGGCAGGCTTGTCGAGCAAGCTGGACAACATTTTCAGAGACTAAATTTCCTCGACGCCTGCCGGGGAAATACAGCCGAGGAAGCTGATCAATAAACTCGATAGTGTAATAGTGGCGTAGGTCGTGAAAAAAATTTACATGACATTATGGTCCGTGTCCGAAACTAATTGTTCTGAATTTTGAATATTCTTTACGGCCTTTAGGCAACTTTGGCTCAAGCCTGATGCTTCTTATTATGGCACTTTTGATCCAGTATGTAAGAGTAGTTTAGAACTTTTTTATCCGAGAACTTTGAAACTAATATTTTTTCGAAAATAGTTTCAAATAAGCTTGTTGTTTTCTACTATAATACTTTCGGAGATGCTATTAGAAAGTAGTTGCTATGCTTCAGGGTTGGATATCCACTGGAGACGCAAGTGATTCGGTCCCCCTCTTTATATTGTACTTCCCGACCTTAGGACTTTATCGTTATCCTAAGGAAAGCAATGACAAACCACTATCGGGTCACATTGCCCATAGACCTCTTGTTCATAGATCTACTTCCAGCCAGGACACGAATCATCATTATCAATTAGTCCTAATTATGTCTACCACTGTATCTAAAAGATTAATCGCCGTGGCTCAGGCGGTAGCGCGCCCGACTACGAATCGGGTGGCCCAGGTTCAAATCCCGGCCAGGACACTGGAGACTTTTCTCGCAGTGTTCCCATGTCTGGCGCTCTGAGGTGCACTCAGCCTCCTATATCTAATTGAGTACCAGAGTGTCCTTGGTACTCCTCAGTACCTTGGGAAGGTAAAGGAGGTCGAGTGTCGGACTAACCACCCCACCTCACTTCTTAATGTAGGTCTAGAATATATGGTGCGCTACCTTCACATCCCTCATGCACCGTTCACAGCGCGTGCGTATCGCACAGGGCTTTTTATCGCGTGCGTATCGCTTTAACTTTTTACTATATTTAAAATTCTAATCAGCAAATTGTCGGAGAAGTAGCTTTCTTACTTTCCGGGTTAGCGTACGATTCATCTTAGTCCCTGGCGACAAGATGTATACGTCTTCTTCCTCTTCCTCTGTTTGCTTCAAACATAGGCTTTGAATTGTATAAATCCTTACCATTGTCCTCGCCATTTTTCTTTATATCTTCTTTATCGTCTCCAACAGAGCTGAATAGGGTCACGGGGTCACTTGGGTCTATGGCCCGTCAAATTTTGGGCTTGATCACCGACTCTTTGCTTGAGCCAAGGCCTGATTCGGTGATACGGAAAGTAGAGCACGGGTTTTATTCTTTCCTTACTATAGCCTATAGTGTTGCATTTAAACAGTGTTTCTTTCAGATGGTGAGCGGGACAGGGGTTTACCCCAGAGCACCAAAAATTCAACGCCAAAATAAATGGAAAATTGGAAGTTGTCTTAGATCCCCGGAAAAAAAAAATACCCCCAGGAGTGTGAAAATAACCCCCGTCTGAGGTAGTCGTGTGGTTTGAGGTGTTAGTCTTTCATTTTTATTCTTCTCCAGCTCTATATTTCGAAGGCTTCCAATTTCCACTCATCATTGTTTCGTAGCATCCAAATATCTGCTTCATATAACATATTACTCAATACAAAACATTCACCGAGCGGTCATGTCTCAGTGGTAAAGTCTTGGCTTAGCATTCGGGAGGCCCTGGGATCAATTCCACAGACCAACCATCCTGACTGAGTGTTTTCCAGGTTTTTCCTCAGTCATACCAGACAAATGCTAGGATGGTGCCTACAATATACGCCCTGGCCGTCTATCTTCCAACACCCTCTCCCTTACTCTATAATGGACTGAGCCTTAGATGTCTAAAGACCTTAAAATAAATTTAAAAAAATACAAAAATTTAATCAGCTAGCAGGTATCCGACGTAATGGGGTATAACCAGAGACGGATTAAGGGGGCTAAAGGGGCTACAGCCCAAGAGCCCCGACACAGTTAGATCAGTAACCTATGTAGTAATAGTAAACACAAGGGATAGGTAACTGGAGCCCGAACAGAGCTCCCGGGCCGCCAAATAGCTTAATCCAGTACTGAGGACAACATAAAATTATTCACATGGCGACAATAATAACTGTGTTGTTTCCTTGTACTAAAACTAACTACTTTAAGAGAACGTATATGAAGTTGCTTTGAAAAATGTGTTTTTTCGTATACTTTCAGGATTTGAGGCGTTAACATAACATTTTACACGCGTTAAATACATGAGTGGGAGAAGTCAAATGGAGGCAGAATATAGGGAAAGGGGGGAGATGACATTTTCGTGCTACAACACCTGTTTGTTGAAGTCAATATTTATCGCTGCGTGTGAGGTATCTTGGCTCAAGGTGTGAATGGCTCTCTGCGGGGGCCGCCTAGTAATCCAGGCCGAAGTGGACGCTTCGTGGTGTTTGTGGAGAAAAGACGCCATCGAGGTAGAAAAACAAGTGGGAGAGGGAACGAGAGAGGACATCAAAACACTTGGGGGAGTCAAATGGGACCCCGTTGCCTTTTCCGTAGCGGGGGGCTCTTTAAAATGAACGCTAAACAATCGAGGCACACCATGTCTCCTTCAGTATCCCAATTCCCCGTGTTGATCATTGAAACAGGGTTGCAAGGTATTATGGTTTCTTGAAGATGTTGTCAGCAATATTTGTTGGTTTGCTTATATAGGCTTGGTACTTATCAAACAGAACTGAAACCGGGTCACTTTTTTTGGTGACCCGGTCCGAAACTTGACCCGAATGATCCGACTAACTCGGTTACTCCGTCTTGATCCAAATGTGACCCGACGATTCGATGATCAAACCTTGACCCAATTATCTTGACTCAATTTGACCAGGTCTTGTGTATGTGACTTGAATCCAGGCACGTACTCAGAATTTTGCTTTCGGGGGGCCGAGGTCTGTCTGGGTGTGAAATTTGCGTAAAATGCATATAATTTTGCCAAAAAAATGATACAAATTTAACCAAAAATTTTAGTTTTGAGGGGTCCGTACCCCTTCTGCGTACGTCCATACTTGAATCTATCAATATTGTTATTTGCGAGATTTATTGAGAAGTGAGCTCACGTATTTTAAATTATAAATCATATTTAATAAATAACAAATATGTAGGTCTAGTGATCCTATGCGTAATATGATTCATTATATAGGCCACCCACATTATTGTTGCCTTTCAATAATTAAAGAGATTTACAAAGCCTAAGGAAAGGTAACTCTGAACGAAAACATCATAGTGAAGGGAATGACATCAGCAAGGATCAGAGATGGACAGAGGATGACATCTTGAATGTCTGCCTTTACTGCGAGGTCGTAGAGCTGACAACTCTACACCGCTAAATCATGTAAAGAAATAGTTACAGATGATACATGGGTTCTCCTGGGGTAAAATATTCCGGAGGGAAACTAGTCTCCCATTGGGATCTCCGGGCGGGGACTGCTTCAGGGGGATCCAAGAACAGGATTAAGAAAGACCTTAGAATAGAAACGTGGAACGTACGAACGTTATACCAAACGGGCGCCCCTTCAGGTGGCGGTACGCGAGACCGAGAAGTACGAACTGGACATAGCGATACAAGAAGTCCGGCGATAGGGTCAGGATAGCATTCGACAGGGTAAATACACTTTTTACTACGGGGGAACACAGTCTCATGGTTTCCTCATAAGGGGAACAGGATTCCTCATAAGAATAATATCCTTCCGACGCGGTGATGCAGAATACAGAGTTCGTAACCGAAAGACTATCTTATGTTACAATACGTACCCGATAGTGCAACACGGTTTTTATAAATGTCCATGCTCCGACCGAGAAGGATAATGATAATTGTGTTACAATAAAGGGCAAAAAAAGGTCATTGAGAGCTTATTTTACCTACTAAACACAGAAAAAGGGCAGGATGAAAATACATAAGGGAAAGAATTTGACAGCAAGGGAACAACAGAAAAAACAAATGAAGGAACTTCACCACCATATATTACAGAGGTAGAGAAGGGCATTAACCAACTCCACAACAAGAAAGCACCAGGAACAGATAGGAAGAACTATACAAACATGGAGGCACAAACTTGACCAATGCCATGCATGGATTAATCAAGAAGATATGGAAAGAGGAGAAGATAGCCACAGAATGGAAAACGAGCACCATTCTACCAATATACAAAAAAAAAAAAAAAAAAAAGAAAAGATAAACTTCAGTGCCATAATTTAAAAAAACACCGGTGTTACAGACCGATAGGTCCTGATCATGTCCCAACGCCATCTATCCGCGTTTGGTGGAACTGCGTCCACCTGAGTGGCGGCAGTGTGGTCAACTCTGCGCGTCATATAGCCACGAACAGGCGTATTAGAGGCTTACCAGACCTATAGTGTCTTTATTCACGTGACTCGCCAGTTTTCCTCACGACGCTGGGTGGACGCCGAAAAGTGGAACTCCAGTCGGGAATTGAACCCGGGACCAAGCGGACATGAGTCCAACGCTCTAACCACTAGCCTATGGAAGCCCCTTCAGTGCCATAATTACAGGATACAAAATACTAATAACAATTCTAACAGACAGACTGAAGACATACACAGAAATCAATAGGAGAATACCAAGATGGCTTTAGATCTGGAAGATCAACAACAGACCAGATTTTCACAGTAAAATAGCTGCTAGGAAGAGCGTGGGGACACAGTGTAGACGTATAGCAAATCTTTATAGATTTTCGGCAGGAATGACAGGATTAATAGAGCAATGTTGTATGAAATTATGGAGAACTTCAACATCCCTAGTAAGCTGGTAAGACTAATAAAAGCAACAATAGATGATTCAACGGCGTATATCAAGAAAGGATCACTCAAAACGGACAATTTTATAGTAAAGAATGGACTAAAACAAGGATACAGATTGGCCCCTACCCTGTTCAATCACACTGGAACACGTAACAAGACAAATACCAACAGACATAAATGCAACGATCTATTACAGATCAATTCCGCTAATGGGATACGCAGACGATATAAATATATCATGGGCAGAATGAAACAAACTACAGAAGAAGCATATGTGGAACTGAAGAGTTATGGAAATAGGTCTCAAAATCAACACAGACAAAACAAAAGCAATGTTACAGAGCAGGAAGCCCAAAGGTGACGGATCTATTAAATTAGGAGATGATGAGAGCAAATTAAAAACTAAGTTCAAATACCTAGTAACGATCATAAGTGATAACAATGACCAAATAGAGGAAATCAGAGCGAGTCTTGCAGCAGCGAACAGAGCATATAACTCACAACAAACCATGTTCAGATCCAAACAAATTAACTTGGAACACGAAACTAAGATTCTATAAAACTCTCCTCAGACCAGTGATATGCTATGGTTGCATGCGAGACCAGGAGGATAAGCAAGAGGGTGGAAGAGATGTTGGGCGCTTTCGAAAGGAAGTGTACAAGAGAATGGAGTTTGGACGATCCGACGGAATGATGAACTGTACGAGCTTCACAAAGATGTGGACGTAGTAAAGGAAATAAATATCCAAAGATTAAGATAGGCAGGACATGTATAAAGAATGAAGGAGCATAGAATCCCAAAGAAGGCCTTGGATGAACAATTTTTACAAAACAAGACCAGTAGGAAAACCAAGATTAAGATGGGAAGAGACAGTGCGCGTGGATACTCAACATTTGCTAGGGATAAAGGGATGGAGAAGGGCAGCAATGGACAGGGACGACCGAACGAGTGGAAGGGAAGAATGAAGGAGGCCAAAGTCCACTGAGGGCTAAAGCGCCATGCAGGCATAAGTGTGTGGGATATCAGGAGTGAAAACCCGATATTATCAGGTGGTCAGTGTTGCTAGCCTGGTATAATGTTTAAAAGATCGCGAGAACTTTCAGTTTTCCAACATATGCATAGGAATGTTTGTATGCCTTATATTAATGCAGTGCATTGTCCGTCGAAAGTGTCCTATCCACAGGTTCGGAAACTTAAGGTTCTCGAAAACAATACAAACTACATATTTTCCCACGATATTTCACCTCATGTCTTATCCATAGTTTGCAACACTGCGTGTGTGCTTTACGTATGTTCTTTATCATTACTATAAGGTATTACAAATATCCAACAACACGGCGACGTAGTGCCATTTGAAAGTTTTAAACATTATACCAGGTTGGCAAAATCAACAACCCGGTGACATCGTGTTTTCACTCCTGATATCCACCATGTTGTTTGAAACAAATCCCCAAACAAACGAAATTTTCATTCAATGCATTGTTTGTGATTTATTGAGAATTATTAATTTTCTTCCCGTTGTTAGCCGTCGACTTTTAAGTTCCATTGGAAACGCTGTATCTCCAAAACGAAGATGAATTTCACCCAACCCTTTCTTGTTTTGATGTCAGGAATTCACCTCCCGAAAGTTCTGAATCACTCTGTATAAACCCGTTTACTAAAAACCGATTTCAGTGTAATACATTAATTTTGAAATTCTGTCCAGCATACTGAAAAACAACTAAGGCCTCTGAAACCCTGCATATACAGTAGAAGTCCGATAGACCGGCATCCAACAGTCCGGAACGCCCGATTGTCCGTCACCATCCCTGTTTTTTTTTCTTCCTGTAAACGTTTGTGAACGACGGTTGAAAGCACTTGGCGCGGTTCGGAACCACTCGGAAGTGTCCACTACGCGTTTGCTACTGTTAGACGCAATCAGCATTGTTCGGAATCAATCGGAAGCGTTCGGACTTTACTCGGCTGATCTCGGCTGTCACCACGCACAGGTTCAGTTCATTGTTTTCGCTGTACGGCTTAGCCTATACCAGTAGTAAGAGGTACCGCCCGATAGTCCGACATTTTCGGTAATCCGGCACTGGTTCGGTCCCGAACATGCCGGACTATCGGACTTCTACTGTACTCTGAAAGGGGAACGGACCAAAGCTTGTGAAGAAGAAATAGGAAGGAATTGCTCACTTGGTGGGTGTCCAGTTTAAAATGAACATTTTGTTGGAACATTGTCGCATTCTATGAGCTGAGCTGGCAACTTCTAGCATAAGCCAGACACCTTATAAGGGATGACTTCTCTCGACGATCACTGCTTCAGGAACAACAATGGGGGAAGCTAGTGGTCATGGTCTTAACTGAGGTTTTATTTGTTTTAATAAGCTGGAAGAAAACCTTGGAAGAAACATGAGTCAGGATGGTCGACAACGGGGTTCGAACTCGGGTGCCTTTCCATTACCGATCCGAAGCTGGCGGCGTTACGGACTGGCCACGGGCTCTTACTTTGTTCTGTTTTATGGGATATGTAACTGAAACAATAACAAACCGAAAATATAATCGACGGAATGAACTGAAATTATCATATACAGTGTGTTTCTAAAATGCGCTGTAAAAATTTAAGAGGTGAATGCTTGACATGTACTTACTGTTGCGATAAGCATTCTTTAATGTTATATGTTAAACTTAAAGCAATTTAGAAAACTTATTGTAATGACACTTACTGTAGTGAGACGTAAGCAACTTGTGAATAGAGTATTTCAATATATTCCTGGTTACACTTAAAGTATACAATATGTCCCGAAAAAAGTTCACAATATGTTCCATTTTTACCACGTTCTTAGAGCACAATATGTGAACTTTTCGTGGAATAAATATGAACTACACCACATTTTTTAGTGCACAACATATGAACTTTTGGTGTGCTGATACCCAATTCATTTAACACGTATTCGTAAATTTGTTTGCAGAAAATAAAATACAAAATGAAAGCGTTGTTTTGAAATAGAAAACCTACGGAATGAAAGATTCTTTTTATAAATAGACTGAAGTTAGTTTAGGATCTATAGGGAAATTGTTTAATAATGGAATATATTGTGTTCCAGGAGGAACAATGTTTATTTTAGAAATTGTATGAGCGCGTACGTCAGAGTTAAATCGTTTTAGTAAGTTGTTAATAATACAAGTGATGTGAAAGATGCTTGTTGGTAACATTAGAGGAAGCAAAATAAGTTTTTTTTTTTCATTAAATCATTTTGCTTTGTCATCGTATATGAACAGCTTGTTTTATTTAATCAGACGTTCTCGTTACGGAATGTGAGCTAGGTTGCAGTGCTTACTGCCCTTTTAGCTTGGTTCACAGAATAGTTTGTCATGACAAAGAGTTTTACGAAAAGACTGTAGCCTCCACAGCATTAACGGTGTAGATCACCCCCGCCATCTTGGTATGACCTTTTCCATTCATTTACACGGGAATTGTTTTACTCATTTTATGCCTCTCAAAAGTAGAATATTGATGTTCCGCTTTCACGAAATTTTCCTTTGTGGTTATTTTGACTCTTGTATAGTTTTGGTTTGTGAAGTTTCTTCAAATATATAAATATAACATATTATTAATAGTTTGCTATATAAATCACAATATGTTAACGGGAAATTATACTGTTCGTGTGTAAAATATTGCATTTCTATAAAACAGCATGAGTAAAGGAGAACATGACGATAAACTGGGCCAAAACAGAAGTTAAAGGCATGCTCCTGAAAGATATAAGACGAGTAAAACAATTCCCATGTAAATCAATGCAAAGTGCGTACCAAGATGGCGGGGATGATCTACAACGTTAAGTTCGAATGTGGAATATTGGAGCAGTTTGTCTTTCTCTCGGGATAGGTATATAACTTATCGAAGGATTTGGCCTGGGAGCATCATACATGTCTACAAACGTAAGAACCCATATAGAACTAAAGACGACCCTGAGATTGCGATTACAGAAGATATTAAGCTGTACCGTATCATGCTGACATCAAAATAAGAAAAAAAAGAAAGTCCCTTTACACATGGGTCCGATTTAGCTTCCTTTCCGAGATACAGGGTGTCCCAACTTGGAGACCAATGAACGTCGTATAAATGGTAAAGCAAACAAAATCGGTCAGTATATCAGATGAAATACACGAAAGCTAAATTGAGATTTATGAAAATGAATCTATCCTGAAAGAAGTCGTGTAATAAATGAAAAGATGACATTATTATGTTGCCAGTGTCGCCAACCTGGTGTAATCTATTTTTCATATGGCACTGGACGGTAGAAATTTAGGAGATGATTACTATCGTCAAAATAAATCAAAATAGTCTTATAAACTAGGGTCCGATTCTTTCATCATTTTCGAGACACAAGGGGTCGAAGTGGGAAACCAATTAACGTCGCACATGGGTAAAGAACAGAGATGTTTGTTGATTGATAATAGATGTTGTTTGGAAGTGTAATTATGTCGTTGGAAATTAATTTGCATTAGTACAATGGATGTGAAAGCCTCGAGGTAATATTATTAGGTAGACAGTGTTGCCAATCTGGTATAAATATCAGGGAGTATTTTCCAGGTATCATCCCTGCAGTTACCTGGAACACACTGGAAAATCTTCATTAGTATGACGAGCAATATGACTCGGAACCCCGCCGCTCCCCACTGATTATTTGATGTCAATGACCGTAACACAAGTGCTTCTGTAGCACTTCGACCTCTTATATTTCGAAAAAGAAAAAGAATCGGAACCAAGTTTATAGGACTTATTTTGATGTCAGTAATCACCTCCCAAATTTTTGTCATCCAGTGCCATTTGAAAGAAATAACATTATATACCCGGTTGGCAACACTGACAACCTAATAACGTCATCTTTTTATTTGTTACACACCTTCTTTCAGGATACATTCATTTCTATAAGTAGCCTACAATTTAACTTTCCTGTATGACTTCTGATTTATTGACCGCCGTTGGCCTAGTCGTTAGCGTGTCTGACTACGAAATACGGATTGAGGGGTCCCGGGTTCGATTCCCGGCGCTGCCAAGGATTTTTTCAAAGGCATGTGGATCTGGAATGGTGCCCACCCAGCATCGTGATGCAATTGGAGAGCTGCTATGAATAAAAGATAGTGGCGATCACGGTGTAGCTTAGTAATCTCTCCCAGCCCGTCTGGTCAGCGGTAGACCAATCTTCTCCCTCCGGGGAGAGGCCTCATCCAGTAGTGGATTCAAAATGGCTGTGATTATTTATTATTGTTTGTTTTACCATTGTACTAAGTTCATTGGTCTCCAAGTATATCGAAAACGAAACGAAACTGGCTGTTTCTAGGGACTTTTTTAAATTTTGATGTCACCAATCACCTCTTAAATTTTGCCGTACATTTTAGGAACACCCTGTATACAATAGGGTCTAAGGGTTAATATATGTTTGACACCCTCTGCATCTAAAGGAAGTGCCAATACAAGGCAACAATAATAAATAATTAATAACCAGAGAATGATATTTTCAAATGGTTTATTCTGGCAACCATGAAGACAAACGTTTGATAGAATCGGACCCACCTGGAAGATGGCCGCAAGTAAAGTTGTCGGTGAGACGCTGGAGGCTTCTTCATCCGTTCCATATTTCATGACTCTTCGTCTTCTCTCTCCCACAACTTCCAGTTCCAGCCACTTGGGGGCACTCGACAACGATTGCCTCATTTTACCCATTACCTTTACGCTCAGGTGTAATCGGTCAACAACAGTCTTTCTATAGACAGAGTTCTTCCCCCTCACCCCTCTCAAAGCTTCTTTCCCGACTCCTTTTTTTGATTAATCGATTCTGACACAATCGGGTAATTGATCAAATGCATCGAAGACGATCCCCTACTGAATAGAAACGGAGCAGCCTAGCGGTGGTTCTTCTGTTTAAAGCGGGGAACAGTTACCTTCACTGTTTGTGTTTCATTGCTAAAAGAAACCTTCTGCAGTTGCTCGAAGGGCCATACTGCCCTTTTCTTCTCGTGTGTTACTCATTAAGAAGGTTTGTTGTGGATAATGAACAAATCAATATATGGAA
This sequence comes from Lepisma saccharinum, assembly GCA_022664845.1. Classification (NCBI taxonomy): domain Eukaryota; kingdom Metazoa; phylum Arthropoda; class Insecta; order Zygentoma; family Lepismatidae; genus Lepisma; species Lepisma saccharinum. The sequence continues at coordinate 20,561 of JAGDQP010001848.1, forward strand.
ATTATATTATTGCTACTTGAAAAAAAAAAAGTGTTTGGGGTCATACGAGGAAACAGAAAGCACAGCTTGATTTCAATATCCTTATTCATCGACCATTTATAAAATTTATACTGCGTTGCAGTACATGGGTTACACTTAGGATTTAAGGGTAGTGTAAACTGTATAGCAACGGTCCCTAACGTTAGATGGGCTCCCGGGTGGCTCAGTGATATAGGGCTCGCTTCTGGTACGTGTGGTCCCGGGTTCTATCCCGGCTCGTGTCATGTGGACTTTGTAGTGGACAAACACCGTGTGCGTGGGTTTTCTCGTGGTTCTATCACCTTCTCCATTCCACTAGTTCTCTCATCATCATCATCCATTCGGTAAGAGCCAAAGTTGCCTAAGAGCCTAAAATTAAAATTCAATTCTAACGTTGGATCACAACACTTCCTCCGTATGTCTGTATTTTTATTGTTTCAGTGCTGCTCCTACAAATTCAAGCCTAGAGAGTTCTAACCTTCAGAGAACTAATTCAAGAGTTCAATCTGTGCTGATTTTTTGTTTTCTTTTCTGTTCATTGTTGAAAGAGTTTCATTGTTGTAGGTTTTGATATTCACAACAACAATCAAGCGATTTCAACAATGAAGAAAAACGAAAATAAAAAAAAATCGGCATTGATCGAACTCTTGAATTGGGTATGAACTTCCTTCCCTGAACGTTTGAACTCTCTAGGCTTGAATTTGTAGGAGCAGCATTGAACTTTCATGCAACGATAAAAATACATGATAGACATATACGGAGGTAGTGCTGCCATCTTTTGTTAGAGATCGTTGCTTTACCTTAAATTGGTGTATATTCTATTGCCACACAAAGAGAAATATCTGCGCTTTCAAGCAGATGCCGTCAAGATGGAGGTTGGAACAAATATTTTCTGAAGTGGTCGAAATATATCCATAGTTGTTCATGTATTTTAGTCGTATTACAGATAATGTAGACATGAAGTTCTATATTTAAATTTCCCTATTATTGCCATATATATTAGCTATCTTTCCCCAAATGAGTGGGCATTTTACACTGATGTGTTGGGTAAGATGCCTATTTTGAGGGATCAGTTCAAAGGCCCATATAGCCGTTGCGTATACATTTTGCTTCATGAACTTCCATTAGTTTGAAAATAAAACGTCAAAATATATTTGTGCAAAGTTTTATTATTCTTAATATTAAAGAGTGAAAAGTATGTGACTGGACCGGGGATCGAACCCGCGACCTTTGGGTTAATGTCCCAATGTGCTGCCAACTGCGCTATCCAGTCGACCCGCTTCCCAACCACACATCCTCCACTCTTTGAGAGAGAACATCGACATCAAGAGTGGAGGGTGTGTGGTTGGGAAGCGGGTCGACTGGGTGACGCAGTTGGTAGCGCATAGGGATGGTAACCCAAAGGTCGCGGGTTCGATCCCCGGTCCAGTCACATATTTTTCATTCTTTAATATCAATTGTATCTCTACCTACAGAGGCTTGATGTACAGAAAAAAATCGGAAGTTGCCTCCATTTCAACTTTGAATTTAATTATTCTGTTTGTTTCAATGGCTCCACAATGGCTCCTATAGACCAAAATGTATGGCGTCTTCCCTCAAGCCACTATAATGTTTAAGGTAAAAATCGCTTTGTTCCATTACTTTTGTCCGCTGTTATAAGTCAAGAAACTAACTGAGAAAGAGAATCGAATGATTGTGAAATTGTTTCAAAAATAAATAAATAAATAATAATAATAAAACGTGAAATAGTTATAAGGTTCATCAGAGTGCCACACAGCTTATAGTTTGATATAGTGTAGAACAGGGGTCTCCAATCTTTTTAGCCTAAGGACCACACTGATTCCTTTACTAAGTTCCAAGGGCCAAAACCTAGCTAGCTCAACATACTGTAGTGAGAAGATCTCATCATACCAATATACCAGCTAATCTAACCTTCCTAACCTAACATAACCTAACCTAACCTAACCTACCAAATCTAATCTAACCTTACTTTTCTAACCTAACCTAACCCATTGTCAGTGAAGTGTGTAGAATTTAAAATACGTAAATATAAAAAAAAAAAAAACAATCTAACCTGACTTCGCTAACCTAACCTAGCCCTATGTCAGTGAAATGTGTAGAATTTTAAAATGCGTAAATAGTAAGACGTAAAAGAGATCGTTTTCGAAAGTTCTAAGTGGAAAAATCAATGAAAAGTGATGTATGTGTAGAGCGCTTTTCACGGTACAAGTGATCGAATGCAAATAGTGAAGAAATACCGGTAAAACGCGTGCGTTTGTGGTCGTAGCCCCTTAAGTTGTGAGGAGAAAAAAAAAACAAATGTTGCAAGTTTCAACATTCTAGCATTAAATTATGCCTGACGGACCGGATAGCGGGCATGTCTGGCCCGCCACCACGAGCCGGGTTGGCGGTGCTCATGAGCCGGTGTTGGCCCGCGGACCGTAGTTTGGAGACCTCTGGTGTTGAAGTATAGGGTTGCTCTATTTCAAAAGTGAAAATCCGGTACGCTACTAATTTACGAAACTCTTTGAAACTCTATTTACGAAACTGAAGACGCACAAAGATCAAAACGACTGGAGAACCAGGAATGAAGTAAGCCAAGCTGTAGTACAAATTTCGATAGAAAACAAAAAGGAGACTTGCTTTAATTCAAATACATTTTACGAGAACCTTAACCTAAATTACAATTTAACGAAATTGGAAGAACCATTGATGCTGACAGCGGCATTACGAATAATTGTTAGAAATCTACATCCATCTGGAAAAACAATAACCTTCCCTATAATTGAGGAGGTTGATAAGATTAACCTTAGGGCCAATGGAATTACCAGCGATCCACAAGATTTGCTTACATTAATTGATAACGTCTTCGAGAGGAGGAATGAATCGTTCCACACGAATAATGTCTACAGGCAGTTTGTTATGGCATATGGAAGGATAGTCTTCATTCCAGCGGAAAAGTATCCCGCCTGCTATGTTCACACTCGACAACCATAATCAGCTTCAAAGTAGCCCAAATTAATTTGGATAGATCGAAATTAGCAACAGCAGAAATTAGGCAATTTTGCGAAAAGGAAAAGGTGGACATAGCATGTATGCAGGAGCCGTATAGCTACAAAGGGAAACTGATTAATATGTCGCTGGGCGCCTTAACAATACTGCCTGAGGATCTGAATCCAGTGGTTGCGGTGGTGATTTTTAAACGGCAAATAAATACACTCGTACACCTAAAATATCGGATAAGTGGACGCTGTGTCAATGTAGCAAGGAGAAAACATAAAATAACAATTGTGAATGTATATTGTCAATTCTTTATCCCGAGGGAGATCTTCGTCCATAAGATAGAAGACATATTACTTGGATTTTTGTAAAAGGATATAATTATTTTGGGGGATTTCAACGCTAAGTCTTCGCTCTGGCACTGCCGTGATACAGATGACAACGGAGAGATGTTCGAAGAGTTAATAGAACAACATAACCTTGTGGTCTTAAACAGAGAGGGACAACCACCTACCTTTAGAGGCAGAGCCGGAGCGGAATCAAACATAGACGTTACA
>JAGDQP010001848.1:29135-66491 GCA_022664845.1 Lepisma saccharinum
TGCGGCGCAAGTGACGGAGGAACTCAATCAGCACCTCCCCCAACCTGTTTCGACAATCACAGTCCGCCGCGAATTACATGACATGAACTTACGGGGTCGTGTTGCACGGGCCAAACCTCTCATCAGGGACCAGAACGCTTTAGCACGCCGCAAATGGTGCCGCGACCATGCAACTTGGACCGTTGACGACTGGAAACGTGTGGTATGGTCGGATGAGTCACCATTCACCCTATTCCAAACCACGGGCCGTGTTTATGTGTGGAGAACGCCCAAAGAAGCGTATGATCTGCAGTCTCTCCGCCCAACTGTGAAACATGGCGGCGGCACGGTGATGCTGTGGGCCGCAATATCATGGTTTTCATTGGGTCCTGTGGTCACACTTCGCGGACGCATCACTGCCAACGATTATGTCGCAATTTTAGGAGACCACTTGCATCCTATGGTCCGGATGTTGTTCCCGGACAATGACGCCATATTCCAGGATGATAATGCACCCATTCACACAGCTGGAGTTGTTGCAGCGTGGTTTGAGGAACATCGGGATGAAGTTCATGGCCCGCCCAATCCCAAGATCTCAACATAATTGAACATCTGTGGTCCATCTTGGAAACACGACTCCGGCGACGATTTCCACCTCCATCCTCTCTCACAGAACTGGCCGATGCCCTGCACGAGGAATGGTGTAATATTCCACTTGCTACCATTCACGACCTCTATGCCTCCATCCCACGTCGCATCAAGGCTGTTCTGAAGGCGAAAGGTGGCCCGACACCATATTAATCTGGTAAGTTGCACTCTCGTTCAGGTGTTTCCATTATTCTGATAAGCATCTGTATATATGACATGGTACCGATCTCAATAGGTAGATTTTTCTTCGAAATCTACCTAAAAAACACTTAAACACTTTAATTAGCTTCCTTGTGTTAAAAATGACATCAATATAATGTAAAAACACTCAACACCTAAGTAATCACAGTAACGGTTACTCCGCGCTACTAACTTCTAAAATAGCTCCCAGGTGCAAGGAGTAAAGAAAACACATGAATCATTATTGGGTTAAAGAAAGAAAAAAAAAAGCTAAAAAAAAATGTCTCCAATAAATAATACAAGAATGCAAATTTTCCACTTCATAAGTTTATAATTTATCGAAAAATTTTAAAACATGTTCCATTGGTGCGTGTCCGATTTTTATTAAACAAAATACATTCAATTAACTCTGAAGCAAGAGTCAGGTGGAAGGAAACAAAGAGTAATACCAACAACTATAACTACAGACAAGAAAAACACTTTGTCTGTGGTCCAATGTAAAAGTGGTTGAATCGTGAATTTAATTCTGTTCTATAGAAACCGTGTTCTATGTACTCAAGGTTTTATTATTACTACGTATTATAGATTATTCCAGATCTCAGTGTCATGTAAATGTATTTTCTTTCCTTTCAAAAATTCTCACCCAACATAAAGAAGAAAAAATTAAGAAAGATATATGGTAAAGGGGAGATAGAGAGAAAGCTAAGGCCAGCAGTATAAAGAAAGTGATCTTTTGCAGAAAGGAAAGGGAAAAATTGTAACCCAGCCACACCCTTCGAAGCAGAGAGATGGAAACGAACAACCTAATTTTGTTGAGAACTTTGAAATTGCAAAATTAAAGAACACACATCGACACAGAAAGAGAGGAGGAGTGGGGGGGGGGGGAGATCATTGGGAAATAACTTACTGCCAGGCAATGATCACATTCAGAAATCTCGTGCGGTAGTAATACATCATGGACTTTCTCGCTCTCTCTTCATCAATGGCGAACAACGCCCCGACTATCATAATAATTTTCACATCAAGAAAATACGGGAAAGAGGGGGGTGTTTTCTTTGAATATCAACAGAAATCAGTGGATTTATACTACTTTTTTTTTCTTTAGTTACCTTCTTCCAACCAACAACTCTCAAATTCAATGGTTTGTCCCCCCACTCCAGATGAGTTCTGCCTCAAAATCCATTGCGTTTTTCATCTCTTGACAAATCACAAAATGATGAGCTTATCGCAATCGGAAGTGTGAACGGCAGGAAATTTGATGATCGACAGATGCTGACGTGCATAGAAATGGGTCTGCTGATGTATTGAGTGGTTGGAAGGGGAAGGTCTGTTGTTGTAGGGTGGAGCTGTTCGCACTGATAATCATCTTTACAACAGAGAAAGAAAAAAAAAATGTGTGAAAAAATATAACCCAAAAAATGAAACATTTTAGGGAGATGAAAAACGGGATTTTTGATGCCCATTTCATTTAGTGAAAAGAGGAAGAAATAGATGTTTTCAATTTGTGGCGTTACTCTTTCAGTTTATTGGTTTATACAGAACAAATAATGTTTTTGTTAAAATCATTGTATTACTCAGGGATTCCGCCAGGATTTTCAGTAAGTGGAGTTTCACACGGTTTCAATCGCTTTTTCGCCGTGAAATTGTTAAAGTTGGGGGGTGATCTCGAGAAGTTGGGGGTGACAACTCCACAGAGGAAGGGGGGCTGGCGGAATCACTGGTATTACTGAACACACATAGTTATACAGGGTTGCAAAGTGCATTGCTAGAATTAATGCAGTTCATTTAGTAATATTGAATAATAGTTCGGTTGAGCTATTGATATTCCAAGAACTAGAAACCAGTGGCGAATCCAGAGATGCAGCGCGCGCCTCCCAAGTGTAAATACTTAATTTATTACAGTATTATTTCAACAATTTATCTACGATGGATTTGTTTCTGGACGAAACTAATTTATCTAGAAATTTTTTTTTTTTTGGGGGGGGGGGAATACTGATGCCATATTCCATGATAAAACGTAGCTATATGAGAGGAAATATGACAAATTTATAATTAAAAAATTCACTTAGGGGAGAAATACCGAAAATGTCCTTGGTCCACCCTATCCCCCACGAAAATCTTGCATCCACCACTGTTAGAAACTGACGATTTACATAAGAAAATAGCTTTGAAACTGATTAGATTGATCGATACCAGGAATTCTCGATACCAGCAATTCGATGTTTAATACTCGACTTACAATGTATTGTGCAGTTCTAAGTTCTGTAGACCTCTGACATGGGTCTTGGCTAGCGCGCGGGATAAAATGGGAATTGAACAAGCATCCAGCGAGAACTCTCTCGCTTTTACTACCTACCTCGCATTGACTATTAAAAGTGTTCACCCATGATCACGCTATGACTCTTCCCTCACGACTACAGAACTCAGAACTAGACAATAAATAATAGAAAATTACAATTAAAATTCAAGGATACTGTTTTCCTACCATTTGAATCACTGAGTTTTAAAAAAAGGAAGAAACTCCATTTGTTTGCGAAAATGAGCTGTGATATACGAAGTGTAATGCTTGTGTGAATACACCATGTGGTGTAAGTAGGTCCAAGCCTCCTGCATGCAGTAGAGCGTCGGTAAAGTTCGTCACGCATTAAGAAAGAATCTCCGAAAGCTCTTTCATGTTACCAGGTGTGTAAATATGAAACCGGAATTTGTAATTTGTGCATAGACGGCGTTAGCTGTCACTGTGGATACCGTAAAACTGCGTCCTTGGCGCCACTTGCTTGTTTTGACTGCTGATAACGATTTGCAACTCACAACCAGACAAGTTTCATGTCATAGTGTAGAGTTTAATAGCGTTGAACATGGCGAAATTTGTACCTACAAACTACGATGTGCGGACAGCATTGATTTTTTGTTACCATTTGACTAAAACTGCTGCAGAATCGCATCGCATGCTTGTCGAAGCTTACGGTGATCATGCTCTTGGTAAGTTACAGTGCTATGCGTGGTTAAAAAAATAAATAAAAGTGGCGATTTTGACGTGAGAAACGAAGAACGTGGAAGACCACCGAAACAGTTTGTAGACAGCGAATTGCAAGCTTTGTTGGATGAGGATGACGCTCAAACGCAACAACAACTCGCGGATCAATTAAATGTGACACGAGAAGCAGTTTCTATACGTTTAAAAGCCTTGGGCAAGATTTAGAAGGTGGGAAAATGGGTTCCACATGCATTGACTGAACGACAGCAGGAAAACCGAAAAACCACTTGCGAAATTCTGCTCGCCAGGTACAAAAGGAAATCATTTCTCCATCGAATTGTGAATGGTGACGAAAAGTGGATCTATTTCGAGAATCCTAAGCGTAAAACATCATGGGTAACTCTAGGAGAACCGGCGACATCGACTGCAAGACCAAATCGCTATGGACGGAAGACAATGCTTTGTGTTTGGTGGGATCAGAAGGGAGTGATCTCTTATGAACTGCTGAAACCTGGCCAAACAGTTAATACCCAACGTTAGTGACAACAAATGATCGATTTGCATCAAGCTTTGCGCGAAAAACGACCAGAATATGACCAAAGACAACATAAAGTGATTGTGCTTCACGATAATGCACCCTCCCACAAGGAAACGATTGCGACGTTTGGCTGGGAAATCCTTCCGCATGCGGCTTACTCACCAGACTTGGCGCCTTCCGATTTTCACTTATTTGAATCCATGGGACACGCACTTCCTCACCAGCGCTTCACATCTTACGAAAATGGTTTGATGACTGGTTTGCAGCACAAGAGGCACAGTTTTTTTGGTCTGGCATCCACACATTGCCGGAACGATGGCAGAAATGTATCGCTAGCGATGGCCAATACTCCGAATAAAATAGTTCTTAGCATTGTCTTCCAATCACTGTGTCTTTTCTGTACATAAATTCCGGTTTCATATTTATGCACCTGGTACACTTAATTATGAGCCTATACGAGTAGTGTGCGAATTGAGGAATTTTTAGTTTACAGGGGGGTGGGGATGAAATGTTGTTGATAAAATAACAAGATACAAAATATATTATACATTAATAATCAGTGCATATACAGACTCACAAGGGGGGTTATTTCCCCCTCATCCCCCCGTTAATTCGCACACTGCCTACGAGATAGAACCACATGATTACAGTAGGAGAAAATGATGTGCAATTTGACGGGAAACACAGAAAGAAATGTCACTATTACACCATTGTTCCATATTATTAATGAAAATCGTAACCAAATTATTTAAGAGAAATTCACTTTCGCTTACAAAAGATGCATTTTTATTGACTATGTAGAATATTAATATTTGGTGTACGGGGCTAATACGCCAGGATATTTTGTATTTTACAATTCCATTGCCTGTCTGGTATGTTAAACTTATACAAAGGGGGAATGCGAAATTGACATGTCCTTTTGACAAATCATACAAATTACCTCTTCCCTTCAATACACGAAGTGGAAGATGTTGCTGAAACCATAAGCATATAAGATTTACCTGCACTGAAAAAAGTGGAAACACGAAATGGATGAAAGTCACTCCGCTTTATGGAGAAATAAAAGTAAAAAAATAGCGTTTGTTGTAAGCCTATTTACTCGTAAACGTGGATATAGTGTAAGCCCTGTAGTGGAAAGATTGGTAACCTTAACTCCATTTTAAAGTTTGACATTTTCTTTGTAATAGCTTAACGTTCACTGAAAATAGGTTGAAACTGGACAAAGTATTTTGTCGGTGAACGTTCAACTTATTTTACGCTTAAAATTCGAACATTTTCTCATCTCTAAACAGGTAATTTTGAGGTTACGTACTTTTGTGGATGAAGTTTAAGCCTTAGTTGGATATTCTGTAATCCAATAACAGGAGTAATGTTACTTGCTTGTCACTGAACGCCCCGCCATTTTGAGTGTTTATATTGCTTTTACACTGTGAACAGTAAACAGTTCACTGGTGGACCGAGAACGGCAAGAATTGTATTGGCGGAAAGAGAAATTAAGTTAGGTATAAATCTTTACACTGTAGCAAACGTATCTCTCCTTTTTTTCACGAGACATTCCTGGTAGTAAGATCAAAAACGTGTTAGTGATTAACCTCCTTCGCAGTAATACCCTAGCTATATAGATATAACTCAGAAAACCAAGATGCCTTCTTGGGTGGACCCTGGTGTATATATATATATATATATATATATATATACATTTAAAAATTTTACAGAAAGTAAAACGTTCAACCGAAAACTGGCTGAATGTAGGTTAATCCAAAAAGTAGATGCAGCTCAGCTCCCTCCATTTTTTGGATGAACGTTGAGTCTCCTATTTTTACAGTGTGTAGATTATTATTAATTTTATGACAGTATCATTCAGTGACCACAGGTAACAATGGTCATTTGTTACGGGGCCTATTAGTTTGGGCAATACACCTTGTCGTGCTATTGAACTAGTGCTGTAACAGTGTTGCTGCTGTGCGACTTTACTTTAATTATAAGCGCCTGTTGTAATTACTATATAAGATTTTCCTCGGCTAGCTAGCTAACATCTCAAGGTACAACGAGTTACTATTCGAATGTTTCCGGCATCAACCATTCACTAACATAGAAAGCCGTCGTGCCCCAACGCTGATCTCCGCAGTGTGGATTACTAAGCTCGCAACCTATCTACTGTGCAGTTCCGAATTCTGTAGACCTCTGAGAGGGGTCTTAGCTAACGCGCGGGGTGAAGTGGGAAGTGCACAACCAATCAGCGTCAACTCATGCTTTCACTACCTACATCGTATTGGATATTAAAAGTGTCTTCCCGCCCATGATCACGCTACGACTCCTCCCTCGCGGCTGCAGAACTCAGAGCTAGACAGTACTCCTGTAGAACCAACTATTATAAGATACTGCGGCGCTTTGCAGCAGACTTAGGCATCTATAATAGCGTCCCCTTAACAAACGTAATAAAACGCTAAACAAACTTTTAAGTGTTTAGTCAGACGATTAAACTACGTAATCTTCCAGATAGAAATTTTAATCTGCAAAAACCTAACATGATCTTTTATATACAAAGAGCATACAACTCATAGTGCTTTAAATTGATTACAATTGAATAAATCGTATAAATCTTTACACTAGCCATTTGCAAAAAAAGTTTGTTAATCTGCTATACATCCGTGCCATTAAACAATATTTAAAACAATAAATTCATATTCAATTCTTTACCCTGTCTGCCATTCTACAAACCAAAGAACAGTAGCTCCATCTCTTGATTACCTTTCAAACTATCTCAAATACATTAAGCGTAACGATAATTAATAAAGCTTTCAAACCAAAATAATGAAATAATTCTCATTGAATTAAAACTTCAAATCGCATATTAATTGAACTAAAGCAGCTTAACCTGACCAAAGCTTGTTAGAGTCATATTACATTCAGATGTAGAAAGCAATTGAACTGTAATGTAAATAAATAAAGGAGAGACGTTACTGTACAAGGCACATAAATTTTGGAATCATATTACTCCGGTTGGAAAACTAAGTAGTTCCTTTATAAATGTCTTTAGAAATGTGTTTCTTGGTTTCTTTGACAGTTCGGACGTATTTTATTATCTCAACATTATTAATCCGGTATTTTCTTCTGCAATGTTTTAACGTAGGGGGTTCTGTTTTGAGTTGCAAAAGGAAGAACCTACACCATTTTTAAAGAACAATAAAAAAAAAAACCGCACATAATCACAAAATAGAATTGTGTGTTACTATTTCCACAATTCTTGTAAGCAACGGATCGAGTTTGTAATTGGTCAGGACGTTGTCGAAGTTATATTGTTTTTCGTTTGTTTTTTGCTTTCAGTTTTCTCTAATGTATTCTCAAAATTACTTGGAGTATTTTTCTTTTTCAACTTAACGTTTGAGTTAAGTAACTCCCTTGTTTCATTAACTTTTTCTATTTTAAATATTTAAATTATCCTTACACAAGCAACTAAAGCATCAGGATTGTTCACTCTTGCTACTTCAAGAAATAATCAAAATTGTCTTATCAGTGATCAAGTCTGAAAGTTGATTACTTCTGAAAGTTGATTAGCTGTAACATAAACAAAACAGCAGAGAATTGTGATTAAAAAGTTGCTGTAACATGTTCCAAATACTCTACTGTCTAGTTCGGAGTTCTGTAGAAGCGAGGAAGGAGTCGTAGTGTGGTCATGGATGGGAAAAGTCTTTTAATAGCCAATGCGAGGTAGGTAGTAAAAGCGCAAGTTCTCACTGATTGCTTGTGCTTTTGCCATTTCACCCCCACGCGCTAGCCAAGACAGCGCCCCCTCTCAGAGGTCTACAGAACTCGGAACTGCACAATAGATTGGTTTTCTTTCTTTAAAACTGGAAACGTTTCTCTCAAAGGTGTGATTTTTTTTCACATTTCAAGACATGCAGATAATTCAAATACAGTATTTTTTTCTGTCATGGAGTCTTTATTTTCAAAAACAATTCTAACTTAAAATTAGTAGCCAATATTTCTATAGAACACAAATAGTGCAGTCATTTTAAGCCAGAATTTTGTGATTAGTTAAAATAATTCTTAAAAGATGAAACTTAGTATACATATAGTATTTGGCCACCCAAGTAACATATGAAGAGTCCCCCAAAGTCAAAGTTGTACTACGGCCGTCATCTTGGAAAATGGCGGCTTTTTTTTATTAAATTTTCGCGGAAACTAAGCATCACACCGAAAAAAGTTTTAAATAAAGTTAGTTCAGTATAAAATGATGAATCTTTTGTAATTACTTTTTTTGTCATTCGATCAATCCCATTTGTTCACAGTAATGTTGCGTTGAAGTTTTTAAATGCAAAATTTTCTGCTCAGAAAACAGTACATTTTTATATAACTTTTTTTTTTTCAAACAGATTAAAATTTAAGTGAGGGTCACTGGCAGTTTTATGATATTTAATTCTTAATGCCTACATTTTGTGTACTGAAGTTGTCACTTATGTTATTTCTTCACAGAAAAGTTGCATAAACAATTTAGGAAAACTTTTACGAGTATGTTATGTTGTTGGCATTAATTTCTAGCTTCATTATTTAAAAAATGCTAAATAAAAATAATAGTAATAAAACTTTTTAATGACATTCTTTTCTAAAACAATTCGTACTAAAAAGTAAAAAAAAAATAATTTTGTGTATGCATGACTAAAACAAAAGCATTGGGCGCTCTCTCATAGTCACTTTATAAATTCTTAAATTCACGCGCCCCATGCCTTTCTTTTTAGTCATGCAAAAATAAAATTATTATTTTTTACTTTTTAGTACGAATTGTTTTAGAAAAGAATGTCTTTAAAAAGTTTTTTATTATATTTTTTCGAGTTATTTCTCTGTTCGAATACTTTTTCTCAAGCTAATAATTTGTGACCCAAATCCTAAAGTATTCTGCAACCAGCCAAACCCAATGTCATTGCTGGTTAGTATTTATTTTAGGATAAAGAAGTCTGTTTTTTTTTAAAAATTAAAATATGCTTTTAAAATATATAAATATACAGAAATATATCAAAGTGACAGTAGAATGTTGTATTGTCACCCGACGTACGTCGCTGTGCAAAATTTTTTATCATTGTATGACTTCGGGAAATTGAGTTAAATTAACGTTGCCAGATTTGAAGACACCACGAACCATTGTGAAGTAAAGAAGACAATGTAAAAAAATAGAATATTATGACAATCAGTTTAAAACCTTTTGTGCCATTTCGTGGCGTCTGGTCTATGAAAAAACAAAACAACAAAGATTTGTAATTTTATAATGAACAAACGAATTTAAAACTGTTTTTGAAGTGTGGTATAGTTTCCGCGTAAAGTAAAAAAAAGCTTAATTTTTGCCGCCATTTTCCAAGATGGCGGTCGTAGCACAAGTTTGATTTTTGGGGACTTTTAGTAATGTTACTTGGGTGGTCTAATACTATACGTATACCAAGTGTCATGATTTTAAGAATTTGTTTTACCTATTTTTTATAAAATGACTACACTATAAATGAAATTATGAATAATTCTGTTATATATAAGCCGATTCTCATGACATCAAATAAAAGGTGCTCTAATAGTACCTCTACATTCGTAACCCATCGGCTATGAGACCAGAAAGTGTTGTGCCCAAAGTAAGCCCCTTTTCAGGGGTTAGTTGGGGCCCGCATATCTCTTTGGGATTTAAATTATTGTATTTCCAACATAAATTCAGAACCACCATTAAAAACTTTATAAAGTACATAAAAATGGTGTAAGAGGGGGGAAAAAAAGGCTTGATATGACAACAAAAAAGTTACAGTAAAAAATATATTTTAGTGCCGAAAGTAAACCATTTGATGATACCTTCGGAGAGACAAGATACACTGTCCGCACTTCTTGTGCACGTTTATTAACACGTCTTAAGAGGACTCCTCGCTCCAACGCCCCTCCACCCCATTTTTAACATTTTTCAAAATATTTCAAAAACTAAGAGTACTATCAAAAATGTAAGTTCATAGCGCACTCGAACTTAGAAATTACTATGAAATACAATGGACAGCGATCTCGAGATCTTGTCCATAGATGAGTGCTTAGACTTCAATTAAATAATGACGTCATAATCTTTGAGAACGTATCACTTATCAATGGATAAGATCTCGAGATCGTTGTCCATTGTCGTATTTCATAGTAATTTGTAATTTCTAGTGTGCTAAGAACTTACAATTTTGATAATACTCTTAGTTTTTTTAAATATTTTTAAAAATTTTAAAAATTGGAGGGTTAGAACGTGGAGCCCTTTTAAAAAGAAATCTAACAGATATCATCATAACATGATCTATATTTACAAAAGTGCAAAATAAGTGTTTTATTTTTTACGGTGTATTTTGTAATTATGTATTCTGTAAAATTACTATTTCATTTATATTCTGTAAATTACTATTTCGTATATTCTGTAAATATATAATTAATTTGTAAATCATTCTGTATTGTAGTCTACTGTTTTATACATTCTGTAAACAACATAATCCTGTAAATTATATATCCTGTAAATTACTATTTTAAATAATTTTAAAATAAGATATTCTGTAAATCACTATGAGCTGAGCGACTCCTTTCCGCATCCTTTCTCGTGTCCCATTTCGTCCTGAAACATACATGCCATGAAGGACACATACAATCTCAACTTCTTTCATATGACGTAGGTCTGTATGTGAAGACATTGCTTCAAGAAGAACTTACGATTCTTCGTAAAAACTTTAAACTTTATTTTTATATGGGCCAGTCTAGTAACTTTGCACTTCGACCCGTCACGATTTGCTCTTTAGCCATTAAAATCCACACCCATGCCCCTGCCGAGACTTGAACTCGGGATCTTCGAGTCATTGGCCTACTACCGCCGTAAACCGCCCGGCTACGCGGCCGGCTCTTTCTAGTTCGTAACCAATGGTCAACATAATACATCAACTGGCAAAATGATCTTCAATTTCTTGACAAGTTCTTTATCGCTGCAAATATTATAAATTTATTATTTGACTTGGAATCAACAAATATTGATTTTATCTCGATCATGATCGTCACTTAAATCAATTATGAATCATAATACTAAAGTGAAATTTTCCCCGTGACATCTTTCAGAAACTTAGGACTGATATTAATTGTGACGTCACAATGAAAAAAAAAGTGTACACGGGATCCGAATAGGTTTCGCGAAGAGTTCTCAGTCGTTGGAAGTACTGTCCAGGGATTTTGCCAGGATTTACTGTTTCAGAGGGTGTAATGTCAAAATTAGGATTTCAATAGAATTTTGCATTGTAAAAAAATTCTGAAAAATGTTGCTTGATATATCTAGTAATATTTCAGATACATGTATTTGCAATAGGGTAATTTCGGGAGAGTTGCCGCGTACGGGATAGACTGCGCACCCCTTCTAGTTTTATGAATTGTCGACAGAATGCGGTTGAATGCGAAACGTAGAAGTGCAATAGAGGTGAGAGAAAAAGTGAAGTGGTCGTGTGTGTATATATATTTCTTTTTACACATTGTATGACGCATTAACTGAGGTAAGTTCCAGAGTGACTTTCATACATGTGCAGAAACAGAAAACGGTTTCTTATCGTAATGAAACATGCATTTCTGATCAAATGTTTGCTGCCGCCATTTTCTGTGCATCAGTACGTAAATAATATTTATTTTCTTTTACAAGAAATAATACATAAATAGAAAAGCCGCACAGCGATAACAAGTGGGAGAAAAAAGGGAGTTACAACTGGAAATATGATCCGTATTGGTTTAAACTGGAAGTAGTCGCTCGAGACTAACTTTCCCCTCCGCCCCCTAGCTTGATATATATATATATATAATTTTTTGATGGCATCGATCAGTCCAGTATTGCTTTCAAATGGAGATCAATGTCAGAAGAATTGCAATAATTGTCTAACATACAAGTCTTTAATGCCTAATAAACCTGATGATCAGCAAGTTGATTTATTAAACGTACAAAAAGACACAATGATTCAACACGAATTCATTTTAAACTGGATATTTTAGCATCATCAAACAAACGCATGCAGCTCTTTTTTACCAATTTTAGTCCCTAAATAAGATTACTTCTGATTCAATGCTTGGGAAACTCAAGAACATATTGTTTTATTCAGTTATGCGGAAGCAAAGGCAAAACGAATGACACTTACTCATATTTGTAATGGATATTTCCGTTTTAGTATCCATTTTTTCGTTGCCGTTTTTTTAAGATTATTATTTTAACCGAATCGAAAGTTAGACCCCTATTTTAATTCCCATTTCAAATTATTCACAAGTTATCAAATCTGCGAGTCATAGATAAAACAATAGATGACAAATTCCATTCTCCATTTATCATACCTGCCACCTGGTGGTAGTACAGCTAAACTAGAAATTAAATAATGTGAGGGCTGATTTTCATTAAAGCTTGTGTTGTTCGCTTTGTTTGCGATTTGGGTGCATAGCCAATTGAAACACATGTTACACTTGCCTTTCAATAAAACACGTGTTTCAATTGGCTACTCACCCAAATCGCAAACAAAGTAAGCAACGAAAGCTTACATGAAAATCACCCCTTAGTATGCATTTGATTGTTCGTACATTCGATTTAGAATCCGTGAAAAGCATGGAATATGAGCTAAGCATTTAATATTTCAACGATATTGCTCCGCAATAGACTAAATAAAACCGTAGAAATTGAGCATCACTTACTAATAGCATTTATTTCATTCGTAGACTGACACAAGGTGGCATGAAAAGATGGAAAACGAATGCTTCTTCGCTATCTACCTGTTAGATTAAGGTCGGCTCTCCTTGCAGGTGCTTGGCGTGTGCTTTGCTTGCGATTTCTATGAGTAGCCAATAGAAACTCATGTTACACGTAGAACAGGCCGGTACTTATACACGCGTTTCAGTTGGCTATTCAGCCAAACCGCTAGGAAAATAAGCAGCAAGCGCCTGTATGAAAAGCCAGCCTAACTGGTGGATTAAGTTAGCTCGCGATTACAATGGTTTGTTTTGTTGAACCTTGCCTAATTATTATTATTATTATTATTATTATTATTATTATTATTAGATAATAAACTGAATTCGTCTGATTAGGACATTTTAAGAAAATTGGTTTAAGATAAAGATGAGAGAAAAAAAACAATAAAGAAACCCTTTTAAATACATACGTTTCTTAAACAATTTCTACTAAAAAGTAATAATAATAATAATAATAATAATAATTTTGTTTATGTATGACTAAAAAGTAAAGCATGAGGCGTGCTCTCGTATAAAGTCACTTTATAAATTTTTGAATTGGCGCGCCCAATTCTTTTATTAGTCATGCATAAACATTTTTTTTTTTACTTTTTAGTACGAATTGTTTAAGAAACGTATGTATTTTTAAAAAAATATTATTATTATTTTCGAGGTATTTCGGTGTTCGGAATTTTTTTCTCAAGCTGTTTTGTGACCCAAATCCTAAAGTGTTCTGCAACCAGTCAAAACCCAACATCGTTGCAGGCTAATATTTATATTTTAGGATAAAGAAGTCCATATTAAAAATATTAAAATTTGCTTTTAAAATATATAAATATATAGAAATATATATATGAACGTAACAATAGAATATTTTATTGTCACCCGACTTACGTCGCTATGCAAAATTTCATCATTGTATGACGTCGGTAAATGAGTTAATTTAACGTTGCAAGATTTGAGGTCACCACTGTGAACTATAGAAAAGAATGTAAAAATGTTTAGGACAATATTTATACAGAGATTATATACTGAATGATGCAATTGAGACTATGATTGAGGGTAAAAGATTAAAAGAAAGGAGACAGACTCAACTTATTGACTGTATTAATGAAGATAAATCGTACGAACTTGTATAACATAACAAAAAGAACACGAATGGAGAGAGTTAAGCTTCCTTAAAGAACCTACCAGTCTCGGCAGAATTCTAGTATGGAAGAAGGACAATGATAAAAATGATATGCATTAGAAGTACTCGGTAATTGAACATAAAATAAGAAACATAAAAATATGTAATTTGTAGCTTTCAAAACAATGATACTGGTAATATGAACGTAACATAATTGTGACATGATTTCTTCACCACGATTTTGCGGCAAAATTTTCTTATTTTTTTAATATGTTGTTGTTATTTAAACAATTGTATAGAATACTATTTCTTATAGCTATTTTGTAACAGGAAATCCCACACTCAAACAGCGGATATAAAGAATGGCTTTTAAAAGTCATTTGTGGAGAGAAATTAGCAATCATATTTAGGATACAATTTCTAGACTCTGTATAGGGACCAATTATCTAAAAATGATACTGGACTGACTGCTGCCATGGAAAATTTCATGAATATGAAGCCACGGAGCGAAGAAAGTTAAATCTCATTTGTCCACTTCCAGTCTAAAACAATATGGACCAAATTTTCGGTTCTAACTGTTTTTTTTACTCTTGACATCGCTGTGCGTCCGTTTTATTTATTTATGTCTTATCTCTTACAAACAAACATAAATATTATTTGCAGTATTTTCTATCGTATGTCGAGTACAGTCTACTATTATATGAATAACTCAGGAATTAAGACTTAATTTTATTTTTAAAAAAAAAACAGGCCACACAGCGATAAGAAGTGTATAAAACTGAGTTAGAACTGAAAATTTTGTCCACATTGGATTAGACTGGAAGTGGACAAACGAGTTTAAATATTGTTTTGGCGTCTATCTTTCGACACTAAGCAGTCTCTCCAGTATTGTTACGTAGAGCTCGATGGTAGGAACTAAAAAAATGAATACATTGTATTTGTTTTCTTTCTTAAATAATAATACGTTTAGTACATTAGAAGTAGACAAAATATTTTGAAGGAAAACGGAAATCATTTTACCCTGCTTTAAAACTATTTTTTTTCTTTTTCAGAAAATTTAAATTGTCTGAAAGACCTGCAACTTTGTTAAGTTAATTATTTCTTAAATAAAGCCTCTTATTTTATTTACTAAACGTACTAATTATTATTAGGTATAACGAAATGAATATTCGTTGTTTTAATAAGCATTTTTTTTTTCGTTTTTTGTAGCTGATAGCAATTACCCAAACGATTCATCTCTATGATGTGGGTTAAAAAGGATAATAAAGGTTTTTAAATTCCCCCATACCTCCTTAATTCTAGGCAAAACACACACACACACACACTCATATGTTATACACAGCAAACAAACAAAATGCTTCCGAGGTTTGCCCACATCAGTTTTTTAGCGCACAGCTTGTAACAAACATTGATGTTTATGTGTGTATATGAGTGTTCAATCGTTAAGCTCCGCCCCCAATTCATTGGCTCCTCCTATCCCCGTATCAGGTTACATGAGTGACATCGTTACCGGGGTGACGTGTATTGTAGTGTTGTTACCGCATGATCGTTCGACCAATCAAACTACAGAACACAGCATCCCAGCAGACGATGGTTTGGAGCGCAGCTGTGCGGCGGAGACTTGCCGTGCGCCGATAATTCTTACCAACAGTGTTAGCGTGAGAGAGAGTGGGAGAGAGACAACGTTAGAAGTGTTTGTGAGTGAGATTTTTACGTGCTGTAAGCTGTTTAAACTTGGCCCCAGCACAGAAGAAGGAAGTCCTTGGATGGAAAAAAAGAAATCCGTGCGACAGACAGCTCGTGGCGTGATAATCTTCTCCAAAAAGTTTTAAGGAAGTCATTGAATGATATCACGGTGGCTAGTTCAAAGTTCCCAATGATAGTGGGGTCCATGTCAGAACTGTCCGTTGTAAATGCTGGTGTGATGGGACCCGGCGCAGCGGCTCTTAGCCCACAATCACCAAGTCCCATGCTTCCATCCTTCGGATTCACACAAGAACAAGTAGCATGTGTTTGCGAAGTGCTACAACAGTCAGGAAATATCGAAAGGCTAGGACGATTTCTGTGGTCCCTTCCTGCTTGTGAAAAACTCCACAAAAACGAAAGTGTACTCAAAGCTAAAGCAATTGTCGCTTTCCACCGAGGTAACTTTAAAGAACTCTACAAGATACTGGAAAGTAATCAATTTTCGCCTCATAATCACCCCAAACTGCAAGCATTATGGTTAAAGGCTCACTACATAGAAGCGGAAAAGTTGCGAGGTCGACCGCTGGGCGCCGTAGGCAAGTACCGTGTTCGTCGCAAGTTCCCGCTGCCGAGGACGATCTGGGACGGCGAAGAAACCAGCTACTGCTTCAAGGAGAAGTCGCGGTCGGTGCTCAGGGAGTGGTACGCGCACAACCCGTATCCCTCGCCCAGGGAGAAGAGAGAACTCGCCGAAGCCACGGGACTCACCACGACGCAAGTCAGTAATTGGTTTAAGAATAGGCGGCAAAGAGACCGAGCAGCTGAACAAAAAGACACGTAAGTACAGTTTTTATTTATTTTTTTTGTCACTAACGACTTAGTTTTCTTTATATAATTAGGCTAATAATTAATTATTTTTTTTAAAAATAGGTATAAAACCTTTAATAGTGGTCAAGTTTATTTCTAACAACGACGAAAAATTGTTCATTGAAAATTACAAGAGACGCAGAATGGATAACCAGGACATAAAAGTTTTAATGTTTTTATTGGCTAATTAATATAATTTAAAAACTAAAAACTGTTGCAAAATACAAAAAGGCTCTATTTCAGTTTAGGGTAAGCATGGACTTTGTACTTGATCTTTTAAAATTTAATTTAATAATTTTTCGAAGTTCATTTTTTCAGTCCTTTATATGTTAGATTAGTTTGTGATCATGCTTACCCTAAACTGTATTTGTTGTTACTAAAAATACTTTTTTTAAAATCAAATTTAACATTTCTTTTATAAAAAGGAACTTATAAGAATTTTTTATTGTAAGTAAATTGGAGGGAAGGGCAAAACACGCAATATTTATTGTCAAATGATTCAATGATATTTTTACGGTATTTTACTGTAATTTTCTAAACAATACAATTACAAATCAAATTGGAGGATTACAAATCGTAGAATACTAATAAGGAAACGAAATGACATGTGGAGACTACAAAGATAAATACATTTCTTTTTATTCATTGCATTTTAATAAATTAAAAACTGAGGAGATAATAAAAGAGAATGAACTGTAATGAACATACTCAACTGTGACGAAAAGAAAATTCTTTCAATTGGAACATATTAGCCACCTTCCAGCTGCTAATAATATTGATGATAATAATAATAATAATAAAGAGGGTAAATTAATAACTATATTACAGATAGCTTATACTACTCTTATATAGGGGTATAGCAAATTGCAGTATTTTTCCTTTGAGGGGTATATTATTTAGATGGGACTTCGTATAATAATAATAATAATAATAATAATATAACAAGCAAGCAAACTGAATATACTTAATTATACTGTACTATGGAAGCTCAAAGATATTTCTGCACCCTATCTTATCTTGTAGTGGGGGGGAGGGGTCCCGTGATTCCCGATACAGCGCTTGTACAATTATCTTATAATCAAAGTGTTCCTTCTCAGTCAAAGAGGAAGGAGAAAGCGGTCCTCTAGAACAACGTGGGTATACGTACTACTATAGTCTTCTATAGACTCTCGATAGACCGAAAATAATGTTTACACACTGTTATCAGACACATCACTTAAAAAAAAAAATCACATATCAGTTTCTGTCACAAACACAGAGAATACATTTTAGTTTCTTCCTCTTTCGGTAAGACTAAGTCAGGTACTGGGAAAAGTACAAAAGATAGCAAAGGATTAATTACCTATACTTCATTAACTACTAATTACGTATTAGGGCTCTACTAAGAAATATTAATAATATGAAATTACCAGGAAACACTGACCAGCAGCTTTTTAGTAGTTTGTTCCACTTCGTATGAGTATTTTAATTCGCATAGAATTAACTATTTTGAGCAGGCCTAATTATTCAAAATAAAATGGTTCTATTTACTCCAGCGAGGGTAACTCCACACTCTTAAAAAAACAATAATAATAATAATGGAATGGAATCGGCCCTGGCCTCTTTCAATATGTCATTCCAGCATTTGTCCCCATGCTACCGAAGAAAAACAGGACAAATCTTCAAGTCAGGAATTTGGACGGTTGCTGGGTACGAACCCGCGACCTTAAAAAAATACGAAGCCAAACCCTTTACCAAGCTGAACCACAGCCGCCCAGAAAACAACAAGAAATAGCACGTTTAACCCCCAGAGCTATGAAACAAAATAAAATTTAATAAAAAACATTGAAACCAATTTTAAAAATATTTTTAACTTGTTGATCACCGTAATTTATTTGTCCAAGGTTAGGCCACAATGTTTTTTTTTTCGTACACTCACTAAACAACGATTCATATATATATTTGGTTAGGGTATAAAATGTCTTGTATAAACGATAAATATTTGTGTAAACACAAAATGATTATGTAAAATGGTAGTTTATAAAAGATATCATCTTTTAAAAAGTATTCATAAATTGCATATAGAAGAAGTCAACAACTTGAAGAAATTTCACACGCCATACAGACACACATTGTGTGATTCTGAAAATGAAAAAAAAAGAGAGAAAGAAAAAGAAAAGAAAATATACATGAATACAGAGATAACACTAAAAATATTTGCTTCTAGTTAAATGTTTTATAATTTATGACAGAATATCTTAGAGATGACACCGGACCTACACGTGAGTTTCACGTTATTCTTACGTTACGAGAGGGGGATTATTGTACTGTAGTTTCATTTTTGTTTTTAATTTCCTTTTGAGCTCGTGAGATGGCGCTTCTTATCTCTTTTGTTAGATAATTAGTGAAAAGACTTGGAAAGAAGGAAATTTGACTTCTGAATATGCAAACAATTGTTAATTTCTTGCTCTTGTATAAAGCACGTGTGATTATAATGTTTTAAAGACTAATTTGTGGGTATTTTAATACGTTTCTTTTTCCTAATTCTTTCTCAGAGTATGATGTCCTTGTTGAAAAACAATTATAAGAAATCTCTCGTTGCCTTTTGACCCACGCTTCCTCTTACAATTTTTGAAAATTTCAACTTGAGATGCAGAGAAATCTGGTGGATATTTTCTGCATTACCTGCTAAACAATTTAATGCTTCCTTATTTAAGAAGAAGTGCTTATTTCCGCCAAATTTTATGATTAAATAACCCCGTATTGAAGGCCTTTTTTCTATTAAAGGCACAAGTTTCCAACTAAAGCAATATTATTTTAAAATGTATCTAGGCCCTATAAATAAAGTCTTTTAAATCTTTGATTTTAGGTTACATGGGAGTTGATAGGTTTGTCAAGGTGTGTTTAAACTTGCGGATATTGTCGAAAACAATTTATAAAAAAAAATCTAATTTTAAAATAGACTGTACTGAAACAGCAACGTAAAAATTGAACTTTTATGGTTGTTTGTTCTACAATGAATTACACTGAATAGAAATGATTATTATTAGTATTATTATCTGCCACTCTGTTTCGTCCATCGAGCTCTACGTAACCATACTGGAGTGACTGCTTAGTATCGAAAGATAGACGCCAGAGCAAATATTTAAACTCGTTTGCCCATTTCCAGTCTATTCCAATATGCACCGAATTTTCAGTTCTAACTCAGTTTTAAACGCTTCTCATCACTGTGTGACCCGTTTTTTTTAAATTTAAATCTTAACTCCTGAGTTATTCATATGATAGTATACCGTACTCTGCATATAACAGAAAATACTGCAAATAATATTTACGTTTTTCCCAACAATTAAGACATAAATTTAAAAAAAACGGGCCGCACAGCGATATCAAGCGTAAAAAACTGAGTTAGAGACGAAAATTTGGTCCATATTGGTTTAGACTGGAAGTGGACAAACGAGATTAAGTGTCCTCTCTGCTCCCTGGCTTCATATATTCATGAAATTTTAAATGGTAGCAGTCAGTCCAGTATCGCTTTTAGGTAGAGGTCATTGGTTTCGTCAAGCTCTTTTATTCAAAATGTGAGCACGTATAACAGGGCTTCATTGATTAATTAATGTAGTTAGCTCTAATGAAAAAAGTAATCACATGTTTGCTTGGCTGTTTACGAACCATTAATTTTTTATACTGGTATAGGGGAAGGAATAGTAAATTAACCACTCTAATCAAAATTAATGTTTTTTTGTGATTTTATTTTCTTGAATAAAATGAACGAATTTCTCACAGTATAAAGTATATTGATTACAGATATCACAAAAAAGAAATGAAGTAAAATCTGAGCTGTTTGTTATCCGTTGTATTGTTTTTCTACGAAAGTGCCATTTTACAGCACCTAAGGGGATAAAAGTGGTCATGGATTCTTCTTAAAAAAATTCTTCAACAGTAGCAAACTAAAGTCAAAAAGCAATTTTTTTTTAAATAAAATTTTCTGTGTTGATGCGGAAAGTACAAGTCTAGAAAACAAGGCTAAACATACTGTACTTTGATCACCTCCCTCCCCCACAAACTCACCACTCGTCTTAAAGTATTGGAAATCATAGGAATCGTGAGCACAGCACGCGTTTAGCGCATACATGAAAAGCCAGCCTAATTGTCTGAGTAACGGAAATATCAACTAATGGTTACGAAATATTCGACAGAGCGAAATATTCTTTGTAGACAGAGAAATCTCCAGCGCGAATTAAAATTGCCTGTATTTATATAAAAAAAAATATGATGATACTGAGGAAGATGCACCGCAAATGTACTTTCAGATTCATTTTTAAAAAAATGACCGTAGACAAAATTTTCTGAAGTTAAAAACTTGGAAAAAAGATGGCAGCACTGAAAGAAAAAATAAGTAGCAGTCCGAACAAATGAAATGTTTTGTTTTCAATGTGCATTCAATGTTGTCATGATGTTGTGTATATAATTTTGAAATTCTTGAACTTTCATATAGGCCATTTTTTTATGTATCAGAGTGTACAGAAGACACAGACAATCCAGAAAACTTTGAAGAAAGATTGATTTACTTAAATCGATGTTATTTCAGTCGCGATTTTAATTGGATGATTTTAAAAAAAATAATAATTATTATTAACCTGTAAATCAAGGTCCATTTTATTTTCTAAAACAGTACAGTATTTCTAAGCATGCTGTGATATCAATCGCACATCAACTTTTAATCTCACCTCTTAATTCTTACTATGTGGTGATAAGAACAAATTATACAAATTCAAACCAAAGTTTACATAACGTAACGTTACCTACTTACTAATTACACAAAATTTGTATCAAGAAGCAAAATTCATTTACCAATTGTTTAGAATCATTTGATAATTAATCAGATTATGTGTACTAAAGCTAAGCTGTATATAGGTTTGCTAAATATGAGAATATATTGCCTGAATTTATAACTTATAGCCACTATTTGACTCAGGCAGGATAGGTTACGGATGTAGAAAAGAAATGGGCTAGGGTCTAGTTTCAAAGTTCCATCCCAGCATTTGCCTGGTGTGACTGCTCCAGTAGCACACAAACGTTCAAAAATATACGTGGATTAAACGTTAGTACCGAAATGTTATGTTAACGTTGTAAATGTACCGAAATGTCCGCCTGTTGAACGGTTTATTCGACGTTGAATAAGGGTTGAGAAGAAACGATGAAGAAACGGGTTTAGTTGGCCAAAACAGAGCATGAATGCTGTCTATTGATATACACACATTTAGTTTCATTTAACCGTTGCTTTCATCACGATATACGGTGTTAATTTTCAGAAAGTAAATAATCCGAGCGGCTGCTGTGGGGTTCGAACACAGGAACGTTCTTTACTTCTCGTTGGTAGCTCGACGCGTTGACCACTTATCCAAGAATCCACCTGGAGAGGCCACTACTCTTTTTCTGTATCGTTGAAATTAAATGTTCGTTGAAATCTAGTTTAAAATTCAACCTGTTTTCGACAGGCAAATGAAAACATGGAAAATATGGTTATTTTTATTGTATTTGCTTATAATTATAATATTTAAGCAAATAAATTAGAAATACAAGTGTGAAACGAAATCTAGGACATAGTATGAATCATTGTTGAAAGTACGTCACATTAACGTCGTATCAACGAAATTCTAACTTCGTTGAAACATGGTTTAAAATTCAATTTGTTTTGAACGTACACATGAGAACACCAAAATTTGTGTCATTCAATTATTTTTAATTATATTTTTTGATATAACATTAGTAAGAAATGTATTAAACAAAATCTATTATACCATAGTTGAAAATAACATAGCTATTGAATATACGTTGTATTAACGTCTTATGAACGCATATGACGTCTTTGTTGAAATATGATTTAAAAATAAACGTAAGTTGTTGTTTTTTCCAACCGATAACGATTAATCAACGAAATGAACCTAAAATCAACGTTTAAAACATGTATGTGTGCTACTGGGGTCAGGATGGTCGCCTACTGGATTCGAGCTCAGGAATTTCTGAATGCAAAAGTCATGCTCTAACAACTAAGCCATGATCGGTCGGTTGGTACAGTGGTTTTAAACAAAGTGAACTACAGTTATATATATATATACAAACATAATTAGGATTCTTAATATTTGTGAATGCAGCTTTACACTTAGTTTATAGTAGGAAAGGAGTTCCATATTTTACGGAATATTAACAGTGTTATTTCCAATATGACAGAAAAAAAATTTTAAGCTAAAAAAAAAACAACCACCTAATAATATATGTTTGAACGTATGTTGTAAAATACGCCGTTTATGGGAACGAGAGAAAATAGACAATTATGACTAAAATTTAAATTTACTTTTTTTTAAAAAAAGGAAGGAAGGAACTTTTCTACATCGTTTAGAAAAGAAAGCTGATACTTAGAATCATTTTTAACTTTTCTTTTTTCAAACTTACGATTGTGGCATTCGTAAGCGCCATGAACAGACGACATACACAAACAATTAAGATGTATATAAGGGAATCACTTTATAGTGTATCGATGTAAAACAATGTAGATCTTTTTTTTTTTTACGTAAAAAAAATAGCTTTGTTAGTTCAATGATCATATTTTCAAGTCTTATTTTAAGCTATTACAAACTGTAAAGTAATAATTTCCCTATTTCCCACGGCTGTGCCTCGTAAACGAAGCACTTTACGACATGTTTGCTATAAAAGAAAATAACATTGTTTTTTTATTTTCTTGAGAGCTTTTTATTTTCTTAAAGATTGGACTATTGATTTGGAAGTAACCAATTAATATTTATAATTATCACAGCCTGATTTTCTAGAGATATGGAAACAGTTTCTGCAGCTTTTGTTTTAACTACAAAGATGTCCATGTAGAATATATATATATATAATAATAATAAATCACAGCCATATTCAATCCACTAGTGGATGAGGCCTCTCCCCGAAGGGATGAGTTGGTCTACTGCTCCCACGCTGACCAGACGGGTTGGGAGAGGAGAGCCGAAGCTCTCACTGTGATCGCCACTGTATGAGCCTCCCGCCTCGACTTCAATGCGAGCGGTCCCGGGTTCGATTCCCGGTGGGGGCTCAAAAAATTTCGGTGTTGACCCAGCATCGTGAGGACAATTGGGGAGCTGCTGTGAATAAAAGACAGTGGCGATCACAGTGAGAGCTTCGGCTCTCCTCTCCCAACCCGTCTGGTCAGCGTGGGAGCAGCAGACCAACTCCTCCCTTCGGGGAGAGGCCTCATCCACTAGTTATTATTATTATTATTTATTGTTTAGTGTATGGTTGCATTAAGCTATAGAATTCTTTTACATAAATAATGATTACATATAGAAGAGCTTGTTGCCCTACAGTAACAAAAAAAAACATAAATAAGACACAAAAATTATGCAAAAGCATAAAAAAGATATAGAAAAGTTACAAAATAAGTACCATACACATGTCCCTGCTTATGATATGTAGTTAGTGTATAACACAATGATGGGAAAACAAAACACACACACACAAAATCATGATAAAAGAAACAAAAAATACATTTGGGTAAATAGTGAATGGTTGAAAGATTACAAGGTTGAAATGGCTGATTATATTCAATGAGTGATTATGTAAGTGAATGATGGCCTAACGTGCGCACTGTTCAGTAGTCATATATTACGTCCCTGATTTTCCTTTTGAAAATATTTAGCTTTGCCTCTTTTTTCAATCCAATTGGAAGTTGGTTCCAAACTTTGCTCGTCAAATAAGAAAATGATTTCATGCCATAATTTGTCTTATTACACTTCGGAATGTGAACATTGTTAGAGTTGTTAGACCGCAAATTACTATAAAACTTATTGTCGGAAATAGGGATGAATTCACTTAGTGTTCGGTGGTGTGCCGAATAAATAGCTTTGTGCACTTGCACCAAGAAAAGGTATTTCCTTCTGGATTCAAGGGTAGGCAACAACACTGATTCATTACATTTGGAGGTCGAGAGTGTGAGCGGAGCTTTCCGCAATATCCGAATAGCCCATTTCTGCATCCTCTCAATATGTTTCATGTTGGTTTGGTTGATTCCGTACAGAACCACACCATAGTGCTCAAGAATAGGTCTAATATACGAGGTGTAGTACTTTACTCAGTGAGTGATAGGCAGATAATTGCTTATGTACTGAAGAATCTTGATTTTCGACACAGAATTGGATCATACCTTTTTAACATGTTGCGTAAGCGATAGTTTCGAATCAAGAGGTGTGCCAAGATATTTCAATGTAGCACTTTGTAGATATCTTATTGTTTCCTATCTGAAGTTCTCTGTCAATTACGGAACGTGTGCAGTTATCTGTTGATAAGATTAATGCTTATGTTTTTACTGTGTTAACTTTTAGATTATTTGCGTTGTACCAGTTAAGCACGCCCGGAATGTTTGTTTCAATAGTGTGAGTTAATTGATCTAAAGAATTAGAGTAGCAAAATAAGAGACAATCATCAGCATACAAGTAAACCTCCATATTTTTCACAGATAGTGCAAGATCATTAATGAATAAGTTGAACAGTTTCGGTCCAAGGATTGATCCCTGTGGTACCCCAATTTGAATATCGGCACATTTGGAAATAGTATTACCAAGTTTCGTACTTATTACTCTATTATGTAGGTGACTTTGAAACCATTTACAGGCTTTTTTGTTTTAGATAAATTGAACTGGCCATACAATTTGTTCAACAATAAATGAGGTTGCACGGTATCAAATGCTTTGCTGATATCTAAGGAAATTAAACCAATGTAGTTTTTTCCTTTAACGTCTAGTATGTTTCGCCACTTCGTGATTAATTCTAGTAGCAATAGTTCGGTGGAGCGGTTCCTGCGAAAACCTTACTGTTTCTCGGTTATGAGATTGTTACATTCTATTTGTTCTTCTAACTGACTATCGACCACATATTCAAGCACTCTACTAAGAGCTGGTGTTATAGAAATAGGCCTATAGTTGTTAGTACTAGTGTGCGATGCGATCCTCCTTTGAATATGGGAGTGACCACCGCATGTTTCCAAGCGTCAGGAACTATACCATTTTGAAGAGAATGATTTATTATGTCCGTTAGAGGTTCTGATATCCACGGTGCAAGAAGTCGTAATACACGATTATTAATACCATCAATTGCACAGCCTTTTTTTAACATCAAGTCCTGTGAGTACTTTAAAAATAGTGTTAGTGGAGACAGGTTTAAATTGAAATCGCTGTGTCCGGGGGGAGTCATTATACATAATTGCCAAGTCATTGAACGTGGTGTTATTGTTGCGCATCCGATTTCCATTTAATTCATTACATATGTTGGTCCCTATATTAGTAAAGTAAGAATTAATGAAATTCACAATTTCCTCCTGATTTGTTATTATTTCATTATTTACTTCTATTGACGGGATATCAGTACTCTTTTTCTCGCGCCCCGTGAGAAAGTCAAAGAGCCGATGTTGGTTGTTGGTAGTATACTGAACAGAATAAATTTGGTTCAAAATATTCGTCCTTTTTGCTTGCTTTATTTCTTTTGTCACCCAGTTTCGAATCATTTTGTATTGATCCCATGAGCATGCGCCCGTAGTCTTGGCCTGTTTAAATATTCTGTTTTTGAAGGAAATAAGTTTGAGTAAGTAGTTGTTGATCCAAGGTCTTCTGCTCGGACGTATTCGAAAAGTTTTTGTTGGAGCAAAGATATCAAGAGCATCACAAATCAAGCTTGTGAGGAAGACAACCTGTTTATTAATGTCCGATATGTTATTTGATTTGTAGAAAGGAAGGTACGAACAGTATTGTACAAATGTTTCTTCATTAAAATGCTTAAATGTGCGCTTTGTTAAGAGAACTCGTGGTGCTTTATTTGGTGTAGCATGCAATGTAGTGTATGTGAAAAAATGATCACTCAAATCATGCATAACAGTGGTTGTTTTTGTGTGCAAAGAGTCATTGTTTGTATATATATGGTCAATTAAACTTTCTGTAGTATCCGTTATTCTGGTTGGCATGGTAACAAGTTGCTTGTAACCCAAGGACTCCATTAGATCGAAAAAAAAATTGTATCTCTATTTAGAGGGGTTGACAGAATTATAGTTAACATCTCCAACTAAAATTGAGCAGTAGTTACTCGGAAGCGACTGAAGTATATATCCTAATGCTTTATCAAACTCCGCCGTAGACTTTGGTCTTCGGTAAAGGCAACCAATTAGTATAGGCTTTGTATTATTACAAATACGTACATTTACCCACAATCCTTCAATGTCGATATTGCTTATACTAAATACTAGGTTGCTAATTAAATTATCCTTAATATAGAGAATGACTCCCCCTCCCCTCTTAGAGAAATCGCGGTCTAATCTGAACATCTTGAAACCATTTAATTTAACATGTTCGTCCGGAATTGATATATCAGTCCATGTTTCCGTTATAGCCAGGCAAGTACATTGAACTAAATTTGAAGTGGCAATCTCATCAATTTTATGGCGTAAACTACGAATATTCAAGTGCCCTACAGAAATATTATTAGCTGTGTCTATTATCTTTACGTCACAACGTAACAATATATTATACATTCTATATATAATAGAACACAATGCGTTGTGTTATGTTTTCTTTGTTTGAGATACAACGCCTAAAAAACCCTACGTAAGGACGTTAAATGCTTGAATTATATACTGTACATGGGTATATTTTAAGTGGCTATTTTTTTAGTCATCTCAAATTATGAGGAAGAATATGATTTCTCAATTAATTTAAATAATGAGGCCGGAAAATATCCAGATAAACTTGTCCTGGTGGCCGACCTAGGATTGAAATATGAAGTTTTTTTCTAGCTATATATTTTTCAAAAAGCAGCGCGCAAATTGTAATCAAAATATTTTTTAAAATCTCTCTCTCTTTTTTTTTAACCGAGAGACTACAAAACAAGTAACTATTTTTTAGTATTTTAATTTAAAAAAAAAACTATTTTATATCCATTAAAAAATTAACAATATCTCAGCTTTCTTTGTAAAAGAATAAAAATTTTAATTTTCCTCAACCCTGTTTTGGACATTTACAAATCAGAAAATCCTTTTTAAAAATGGTGACTTGCCAAAGATTAGACTCTGAATCATGTAAAGAGATAAGTTACTATTAATTGACTTTTTTGTGTGTTTGTGACAAATAGTGTTGCCGACGAGACGAGATTTAGGCTGTCTTGTCTCGAAAATATCTTGTCCAGAGAGTGTCTCGTCTCGAAAAGATGTATACTTTGCATTACGAGAGCTCTGCCTCGTCTCGTTTTCAATAGCCATTTTCTCTGTCTCGTCTCGTGGCAACACTATCACTGACAAAGGGGTAAACTCGTTAAGAAAAGGTTACCAGCCGAGGTTAGGAATGATTAGAAATGCACGTGGAGATCTTCAGGCG
Organism: Lepisma saccharinum; assembly: GCA_022664845.1. NCBI lineage: Eukaryota > Metazoa > Arthropoda > Insecta > Zygentoma > Lepismatidae > Lepisma > Lepisma saccharinum. The sequence continues at coordinate 57,260 of JAGDQP010001848.1, forward strand.
GATCCGACTAAAATTGTCGATGTGTGGAAAAGTTATTTCGACAAACTTCTTAATGTACACAGCGGGGAACAAACAAAGGAATTTGAAATCCATACCGCAGAACCGTGGATTCCCGAACCTAGCGAGATCGAGATCGAAATGTCGGTAAAGAAATTGAAAAATTTCAAATCACCAGGAATAGACAATATTCCAGTCGAATTAATCAAAGCAGGAGGAACGGCACTAATCAAGGATCTACATAAATTGATAAGTGCTATATGGAGAATGGAGGAGCTCCCAAAGGAATGGAAAACATCAATAATAGTTCCTATTTACAAAAAAGGTGATAAATCGGACTGTAATAATTACGGTGGAACTCGTTACTTCCAACGTGTTACAAGTAGTCTATTAAGTAATATTCTGTTACCACGCCTAAGTGCATACGTAGATGAAATAATTGGAGATCACCAATGTGGATTTAGAAGAAATAGATCCACGTTGGACCAGACTTTCTCCTTGAGACAAATTTTGTAGAAGAAATGGGAATACAATGGGACGGTTCATCAGTTATTCATTGATTTTAAGAAAGCATATGATTCTATCAAAAGGGAAAAGTTATACAGTATCCTGATACGATTTGGAATTCCGAAAAAAATGGTTCAACTAGTGAAGATGTGTCTCAACGACCCCACAAGCAGAGTACGAATAGGTAATAATAATGTCAGATAGTTTCAAGATTCGCAACGGATTGAAACAAGGCGATGCCTTGTCCCCGCTACTGTTTAACTTCGCGTTAGAATATGCGATTTTAAAAATTAAAGGGGACAAAAAGGGGCTATCATTGAATGGTTTCAATGAACTGTTTGTATACGCGGATGATGTAGATTTAGTAGAGGACGATATAGATGCACTACAAATCAACACCGATGTCTTAGTAGAATCGTGCGATGAGATAGGTCTACAGGTAAACATAGATAAAACAAAATACATGATAACAAGCCGAAACACAGGGAATGAAGGAAATAAAAACATATGAATTAAGGATGGGGTCATAGAGAAAGTAAACAAATTCAAATACTTGGGAGCATACGTAACAAGCAAAAATGAGGTCACGGGAGAAATAAAAAGTCGCTTAGTATCGGGCAACGCATGTTTCTATTCAGTCCAAAAACTTCTAACATCGCGATTAATATCAAGGAAATTGATATTAAAAAATATACAGAACGGTAATAACCGCCGGTAATACTTTACGGTTGCGAAAGTTGGAGTATGACCCTAGCAGATGAACTTAAAGTACGTGTGTTTGAAAATAAGGTTCTGAAAGAAAGATATACGGGCCGAAACGGGACGAGATGACTGGAGAGTGGAGGAGACTGCATAATGAAGAACTCCACGGACTGTACGATTCACCAGATGTGAAAATAATAAAATCGCGACATCTAAGGCCATGTAGCTCGGATGGGGGAAAAACGATTATATTCTATTAGAAGGCCGGATGGAAGGAGGCCATTGGGATTTGGGAAGACCTAGACGTCGTTGGGACTTGGGAGGACAATATTAGAAGGGATCTTTGAGAAGTAGGTGTTCGTGATGAAAACTGGTTTGATATTGCCCAGGATAGAATTAAATGGCGAACGTTTGTTACTGCGGCGATAAACTTGCGAGTTCCATAATCCATAGGGTTAGTGATCATGTGCGATTTAAAGATAGAAAATACACTGCTGCATGTAATATTTATTATAATTTTGCTACGTAAAATTATTGATATCAGTTTCAGGAAACAAACGTAGTGTATTTATCAGATAAACAAAATGTATACAGGTTTTCGTATATCCTGTATTCTGGATAGATCTTAATATACTCCAAAAAATTCGTAATTGTTGTTCAGAAATATTGAACTACCGTGAGCGTCATAAAATTCTGAATTAACTATATTGAGTAGAATATGTCATTACCAGTAACAATGAACCAGACTGCGGATATGAGATTTTGTTGGGTAATTTCAAAATATTTTTAAAAGTGATCTTTCGTACTTCTATGATGAAATAGAAATCGTAGCAGTTGAAATTGGCTGATCTTCTTCACGATATCATCATAATTCATTTCGTAACTAAAAATCGTCAGCATTGTTTAATAATAATAATAATAATAAAAATCCCTTTGACAGGCCTACAGGTTGAGGTAGATTTCGAAGTGTTTTTGATTGAAATTATTGGGGTAAGTGCAGAATAAAAGCACTTTAAGTAAATATATTTGTATCATTTTATTTTCATTATAAAATTATAAATACGGTAACTAATTACCCTAATAGGTTGACTAATTACCGTGCAAACGTTTTGTTATTAGAACTGAATGCAGGGATATTTCAATTGAAATTAACAGGCCCAATGAAACCCCTATCGAAATATGAGCGCTATCGAGAAACTTAGTTTTAGAATTATAGATTAATCATCAAGAGTTTTTCAACGTTACCCCACAAGACGTGGTGGTTTTAAAAAATTCGAATTTCCACCCCCACCCTCACTCGTACCCCCACAACCCCTGAATCGTTGGTGTCACCGTCAACTTCTTAGGGAGTACTATAATTTATGCAGACAAAGTTTCCCTATAAACTCCATAGGGACTGATATATAATATTTTCAAAATTCCAGCCCCTTCCCCAACCACCCGCTTGGTCCGATTTTGCTCATTAACGAACTTAACCGAGCTATTAAGCCTAGAAACAACATAATAAAATTTGGTTCAAATATCTTCAAAATTATGGCCGCTAGCGTGTATGACATGGTACTGATCTCAATAGGTAGATTTTTCTTCGAAATCTACCTAAAAAAAAAGACTGAGTTATTTTTTGGTTCAGGTTGTAAAGTGTCCCACTGTTCCCGTGAATATTTTCAACACGGTAAATTTGTGAGTTTGACTTTTTTTTATTTATGTGGAAAACAATAGGCTAATGCGTAATTACGGTATTCCATTGTATAAAGAAATAATATACAACACCATTTAATACACAAGACAACATTATGCACCTATAATAGTATTAAAATTAATTACTTTTCCTAGATAGAATCATTCCAGAGCGTATACTCGTTGTTGTCATATTATGGATATCTATCTCATTATCTGTTTACAAAGTACTTATTGTAAGTCGAACAAGTTTACCATATAAAAGACTTTCACATATGAATTTGTTCTGGTCGTGTAACAGAAGAAAATAGCACATTGTTATGGCTACTAGTTTTAAGTGGAGCAATTTTCATACAAATGGCTGTGGTTAGGTTAAATCTATGCAATCAGCTTTATTGTTAATTAATTTAAAACAAAATATGTAATTATCATAAACATTCCTCCTCATGTCTAACTAAGGTCGGGAGATCAAGGTTTTCTGGAAGTAAACTTTGTATAAAATCCAGTACGCTTCTACGCTAAGAATCCCTCCCCAAAATTGATTTAATAACCTAAAATTGTTTCGCCAAATGGCAGCACCTTGACCATGGTTTTGGTCGCCAAGAGTAAATACTTAGTCGCCATTTTTTTTTTTTTACTAGGGCTGTAAGTAGGGAAAATAAATTAATATATTTAAAAACTGAGTAGCACATCTGACCAATTAATGTTTACAAAAAAAAAAAAAAAAAAAATCTGATAAATGATAATTAATACACAAATCACACCAGTTTTTCTTTCTTTTTAAATAACAAAATATATATAAAATCAAAATATTTTGATAGATCGTGAGTAGTATGATAGTATCAAACATTCATTTCTAGCCTAGTCGGTAGCGCGCTTGACTTCAGTGCAAGCGGTCCCAGGTTCGATTCCCGGTGGGGGCTCAAAAATTTCGGTGTTGGACAATCATGAGGACGATTGGGGAGCTGCTGTGAATAAAAGACAGTGGCGATCACAGTGAGAGCTTCGGCTTTCCTCTCCCAACCCGTCTGGTCAGCGTGGGAGCAGTAGACCAACTCATCCCTTCGGGGAGAGGCCTCATCCATTAGTGGATTGAATATGGCTGTGATTTATATATATATATATATATATATCGCAGGGTTTCCGCCAGAATTTTAAGTTTGGTGGGGGGTGTAAAGTCAAAATTGGGAGGGTGTAAGTGGAGTTTTGCACGGTTTCTAACAATATTTCACAGCAAAAATGTTTGTGTGACCCCTTCCCCCCTGCAAATGAAAGGTTCTGGCGGAATCACTGATAATTATGTCGGCAATATTTGTGATAATTTTCAGTCCAGTATTAGTTGTAACAAAGTGACAGTATTATGTTGAGGACATAATACTAATTATCTCTATTTGCTAAGAATATCCTTATTATGATGAAGACAAAGCCTTCAAATTTAAATTAACTTAATGTTCACAAATATTGGTGGTACCTCTTCCAATTCATTAGTGTTAAAAACACATTGGAAGCATTTTCTTAAAATTTGCTCTCGTACTGTGAACCATATTAATATATCTCCACCAGAAACAAATTCAATGCATTTGCAACACTGCAGAGCTCCAACGTTGGGACCATTCATGTTGATTTTTGATCATTAAAAAGTCGTCAACTGTAATCACAAATAAATAATTTCGAATGTCTGTTTTGACCAAACGTCCGCGCTTTGCAGAATGAGTGACATACGTATTATAAAAAAAAAAAACATTTCGTCTTTTCAGTACTTCTATTAAATCATGAACAGTTATGGAAAAAAAATTCAGTTTCAAAAAAGAAAAGCTAGTCGCAAAATTTGGCGACTGAATAACACTATTCATAGTTGCCAAGGTTCAATATCTTGTCACAAAATACGGCTGGCTATCGCAGAATTTTAAGCACTGTTTCCAACCTAGATTTGACATAACTAAAAATACAATAATTTGATAACCTGACGATTACTGAAAATCTTTTCCTAATCTCATGATTAATCTTAGATGAACTAGTAGATTAGATTAGTTAATCTAATCTCATGATTAATCTTGAAAATGTAGCCAAGTACATTTTGAGCGTATTGAATGTTAAAATTAAAATCAAAATCAATTATTTACTTAACTATATATATTTAAGAAGCAGGTCCAAAAAAAATATTTCTATTGACAAACCAGTTTTTTCTAAATACTTTACCTTTCCTTGCAGTTCAATAAAAAAAATTAATAACTTTTAGGATAAGATATGCTTTGAAATAGAAAGCGGTATATATATATATATATATATACAGTGGAAAATATATATATATATACAGTGGAACCTCGATATATCGAATTCCTTGATAAATCCAAGTTCTTCCATTCCCCTTGAACCAGCTATCAATTCCATATGTATTTTTACCTCTATATATCGAAGGACTGGTCAGGAAGACCTCGATATTTCGAATTTTCATACTTGCTTGGCTAGGCACCGCACCTCTAAATATCGAAGTTTTGATTGGAAAACCTATATATATCGAATGTTAGCTGTTTTGATAAAATCTATAATACTGTACTGTATTTAGACTAAACCCAGTTCGTTATTTGAATGACAATCGTCCATGTTGCAATCTGTACCCCCCACCATTGTTTACAGTTGTTATTGCATGCAATATCCCCCCCTCCCTCGTTGTCCTAAGAGATAATTCGAAGTTTTCTCGTTCCCCTTGAGGTTCGATATATCGAGGTTCCACTGTATATTATATATATAGAAATTATTTTCATTACTACAAAGCGAACTTAGTCATTAATGGCATTAAATTACACTAATAACAATAATAATGTATAATCAGTGATTCCGCCAGACCTCCTCCCTGTGGAAGGTGTCATTCCCCAAATCCTCGAAAGTACCCCGGACTTTTAAAATTTTTACGGTCAAAAACTGATAGAAACTCCACTTACACCCTCCCCATTTTGACTTTACACCCCCAAACTGAAATTCCTGCCGGAATCCCTGTGTGTAATGTATAATCTTGATTATAGTGCTATGAACAGCTATAGATACAAGCCAAAACAACTCTAAGTAGGTTAATACATAGTGAAATAGCAAAATACTGATTACAATGAAAGTGATTATAATGTTATAACGTATTAAAACATCATTCGCTGTAATTACAAATAGATTGTTTTCGCAAGATATCACCATGATAAGTTGAAGTTATTCAATTGTTTAAGCTACATTGTTAGAATTTTTCGCCAGTTGTCTGGGAAAAGTCACAAATGGAACGTTACCAACTAAAATCAGAAACCCTTTAGTTTCCAAGAATATTCAAGCAAAGAATTCTTGGAATGTTTCTCTACTATTAATTATATAGGTTCACATTATGACTATTATTGAGATTTAAATTGTCACCCTGCATAATAGTAGAGAAAATTTCCAAGTATTCCTTTCTTGAATAGTTTTTGGAAACTGAACGGTTTCTGATTTTTGTTAGTAACATTCCATTTCTGACTTTATTAGAAACTTTCTTGACTTTTTTTTTTCCAGGCAACCGGTAAAAATTTTTAACAGTGTATAGTTTCCATACGAGGAGACATTAAAATATAATTTCCCTGTGAAGTAAGATATGCCCTGAGATATGCCATTACTAATTGAAACCTCATGAGACACCATTTTACCTAATTTAATTCTGTACGATGTATTCATTTAGTAACTCCTAAATCATTTTAAGTATCTAATTGAGAGACCAATATAACAAATTTTAATAATAATAATAATAAATGGAAATAACCATTTATCATTAGCACGAATTAATATTAAAATAGAACAATAATCAATTCTTTCCGCAATGTACGTTCTTAAAATTTAAGCTCTGTTTTAGGTAGCTCCTCCTAAAAATATAAGGAATCTCTGAGTTACAATTGTAAATATCTTAAGGAAACATACTAGTTGCAGCAAAATTGGATGTTTTAAACTGCATTACGTAATCAGTGCCCAACGAGAGAATACTCCTGTCTGTCCTATATGATTTGCGACCGACTAATACGGCGACGAAAGTATATATGTCCTCAGAATATGTTCTATCTGACATTTTATTTAAGATCACACACTGTTTAAAAGTTTTCCGAAACATTCCTGGAAAAACTAGGCAACCATAACTGCCTGAAAATTGACAGTAACTTGAAGGGTCTAATAAAGCCAGACATCATTCCGTTTCCAGGGCTACTGCGAGCTAGAAACGAAAAGAGAAACCAGATTTTTAACACGGATTGTTCAGTTAAAAGTCTAGCGTCATACCGACTGGACTATATTACCAGTCATAAGAAAACACTAGCAAACTGTTTGATCAGAATTGCATGCATGATTACGACCAATGACCTCTATCATAAAGTGATACTGGACTGACTGCTGACATTGAAAAATTAATGAATATATGTAGCCAGGGAGCGGAGAGGACACTTAATCTCGTTTGTCCATTTCTAGTCAAAACCAATATGGACCAAATATTCGGTTCTAACTCAGTCTTTTACACTTGATATCGCTATGTGGCCCGTTTTTTTATTTATATCTTAATTCTTGCACAAAACGTAAATATTATTTGCAGTAGTTTCTGTTGTATGCAGAATACGATATAATCTGACATGAATAACTCAGGAATTAAGATTTAAATTTAAAAAAAAAACGGGCCACACAGCGATAAGAAGCGTATAAAACTGAGTTAGAACTGAAAATTTGGTCCACATTAGATTAGACTGGAAATGGACAAACGAGTATAAATCTGGCTTCTACCTTTCGACACTATAAGCAGTCGCTCCAGTATCGTTTACATATAGAGCTGGATGGTTACGACAAGAACCCGTTTTCTCATTCTGTGCAGAGAATTGAAAACTATAAATGTCCACCTCAGCATACGATAAGCCTTTCAGTTTTCCTAGATTCCAATGGAACAATATGAAATATTAACAGTTCTGTGAAAATTTAGAGAATTTCTAGAAATATTTACGGAATGTTTAACTATGCAGTAACAACACATTACAAATATAAAAAAAATGCTATAATACCAGTGAAAATACAGTTCTTTACTTCCAAAATACATTTTCGGAAATAACTGTTCTCGACACGGAATGCTCATTGCATTAACTCGATTCAACTCCCCCTAAAAAAATAATAGCAAACAATAGATTTACAAGTATCTAAACGGAGTCGCTTGCTTGCCACACTGCATTTTGAAGTGAAACGCTGTTCAAATTACTTCCAGTAGATGGCACGAATGTACTTGCTTCCAAGATTTTCTTCTGCAAAAAAGATAAACGAGTGTTACACCTCTGCTGAATAATTATTATAACATTCTTTGTCCTCGGTAATACAACTGGACTTTTAATTGCGCAAGTATTTAATGAATCCAAAATAAAACAATTACTTAGGTGTTCCTACACAGTAACTTTCCTTCGGGATATCATACTTATGGTCAGAAAATATCCTTACAGAATAACCATTTTCCGTTTTGTCAACACAGATCATTGCATAACGTTCTTGCAAAAATAAGAATTGTTGTAGAACATCTATTTTCACAAAAAAGAATCGCTGGAAAAATTCCATTTTCACACACATTAGAATCATTGTAGAATATTCATTAAAAGAATCGTAGAGTATTTATTTTCACAAATAAAATTCCTTCTGTAATGAACCAGTTATTCACACGACTCCTATCTGGACGTTCAATTAATTCTTGTAATTAATTTACCTGCATACAGAATCAAAATAGGATTGTTTTCATCCTAATTTTTGTGTTACCAAAGTAGTTTAATTGTCGAAATATTAAATAATATTAAAGAAAACTGTGCAAAATATTGACATGTAAGTTGTCTCATGTCCATACATAGAAAAAGTCACGTGCCCAAATGTCACCTGACCTGCAATTACAGGATGATTATTCTTAAATTGCTAGGAAAATTAGATTGCGCGTTTTTATTTTAAAACATGGTGTGCGTATACTGCAATAAATAAAATTATATATAGTTTATTCGTTGTGCGTACAGAAATACGTGGAAGCAGGATTTTCGCCGGGTCGAAAAATACTGAAATATTTCGGTGTAAATCTTATCCTTTTCAAAGTAATGTGCATTGTTCGTTTATGTAACTGCTACATTAGTTTTTGTAACGGTGGTAGTAGTATTAGTGATTCTAGGGAACATCGAGCTCTATAAAAAGGTTCCTGGAGTGACTGCTTAGAGTTGAAATATAGACGCCAGAGCAAATATTTAAACTCTTTTCTTCAGTTCCAGTCTAGTCCAGTGTGGACCAAATATTCAGTTCTAACTCAAGTTTTATACGCTTCTTATCGCTGCGCGGCCGTATTTTTTTTTTT
>JAGDQP010001848.1:66891-105340 GCA_022664845.1 Lepisma saccharinum
TTTTTTTTTTTATTTTAAGTTATTCGTATAATATTATACCGTACCGGTACTCTGCATATAATAGAAAATACTGCAAGTAATATATATTTTTTTTTTGCAAGAATTAAGATAAATTAAAAAAAACGGGCAGCACAGCGATATCAAGCGTAAAATAATGTCAGAACCGAAAATTTGGTCCATATTGGTTTAGTCTGGAAGTGGACAAAAGATATCAAATGTCCTCTCCGTTCCCTGGTTTCATATATTCAGGAAATTTTGAGTGGCAGCAGTCAGTCCAGTATAGCTTTTACATAGAAGTCTTTGGTGGAGACAAAACAGGCTGATAAAAAATGGGAGGTTCAAATAATGAATACATTCCTCAGAGTCATTCCACGAATTAATCTACGTGTCATACATAAAATAATTAGAGATAGCGAGGTCTTATGTACTCCATGCTTTCTTGCCACCTGGTGTCAGACCAACCGAAGTAGGAATAAAATAATGAAATAATGCTAGTATGCAAGGATTGTTTCCGCATTAAGTTTAAAAGTCAAGAATAGTGCGTAAATACGAGCTGAACAAAAGATACTTCCCTTTTTTAATGGATTACCAATAGATTAAAAGCGTAGATATTACATTTTAACACTACTTAATTCTTTCAGTTAGTTTGGCTGAACACAAAATATATTACGAAAATGGGAATTTGCTATCTCTTTTAAATATTTTATCTATGACTCATGGATTAAAGTGTTTTATGCAACGTGCTTACAGAAGCACGAAAATTGAATTAAAGAATATGCAGCGAGCTATTTCGAGCGTCGGATCATAGTAGTAAAAACGGTCTTAATTGTAATATGCAAAATTCTATTTTTCTTCATTTTTCCTGTCAGAAACATTCTTATTTTGTCACATCTATTATAATAAGTATAGTATGTTATAAACGATTATTGGAGGTTAGGAAGGTCAGGTTCGGTTCATTTCTTTTTATAATCGCCGATGTTAAACGTTGTCTTATGACTGTTTTTATTATTGTGATCGGCGTGTGACATTTCGTCCGAGTGACAAATTTTATTATTATTATTATTTATGTAAGTGCTTCAAATCATCCATTTCCTTGTATTACTTGTAATCTATTCGCAATTTTCTTTTACGTTTTTCTCGCGGGAGTAATGTTCCGAACGGTGAAAATGATTAATGTGTAAAAATGATATATCTAACGTTCTTTTTCTAACCTAACACAATGCACCTTAAGTTGTAAAATGTTCAAAATGCGCATATAGAAAAAAAATAACCGAGCCTGACTTTTCTAACCTAACCAAACCCAATGAGGAATCATACTGCGGCGAAAAGGTGTATTATTCAACCAAAATAAAACTGGTATAAGATAAAAGCTGTCTACTCTATCATTCTTTAATATAACTTATATCATTATATATCATTCTTTAATATTAGAATTATAACAAAATATGTTATAGGCTACATTAGGGCTGCTTTTCATACAGGCGCTTGCAACGTTTGCGATTTTGCTGAATAGCCTATTGAAACTTGTGTTTAAGTGCGTGTTCTACGTGTAACACGAGTTTCTATTGGCTGCTCATGGAAATCGCAAGCTAAGCACGCTGTGATGGCCTGCATGAAAAGCCGACCTTAAATTAATAGTCCATCACTGTTAAAAGAAATTCAGCCACTCGTCCTGGCTAATCAGGCTATTGCCTGCATGAAAACTTGTATTAACGTCACCGAAGGAAATAAAAAAATCGGATCCCAAAATATTTGAACAAAAGTTCTGACAAATTTCTTGAAATTTTTTATTTGTTAACAATAATACATTGGAGATTTTTTGCAGGATATAGACTACTTAAGAATCGGAAATAATTATTGCTGAATAATAATGCAAATAAAAATAATTATGGTTGAATAGAAATTTAAATAAAAATAATTATGACTGAAAATAATGAAAATTAAAATAATGGCTTAATAATAAGGTAGATAAAAAGATTATGGCATCATAATAATTTAAGAAAAATAATTATGACTTAATGATAATGTAAATAAAAATCATTATGGCTGAATAACAATATAAATAAAAATAATATGAACGTGAATAAGAATATATAATTTGGCCTGAGCCATAGATGCCTGAAGGCCATAAATTCATTCAATTCAAGTATACTTCATTTGAACATTATTGGATACTGGAAACTTTCTGGTTTTCATTAGTAAGTGTTTCTTGAAGTGACTTGCCTGATTTTGAAAAAGCTGACAATTTTTAACAGTGTACATAACAAGGTAAATCTTTACAATTTGTATTACCTGCTATTAAATTACCCATAAAAAGGTAATTAAATAGTTTTGCAATGCACAGAAGCACCAAAGATTACTTACATCCTACTGATGTGTTTGTAAAATAATTAGCGTTTTTGCGAAACTCACTAAAATATAAACGAAACAACAATATCTAAAAATTCTATCTGTTTTGCCAATCAAAGAACAATGATAAAGTTTATTTTCTTACCTAAACATGCTGCAGGAAGGATGTTTCTCTACGATATAAACAGGGATACACTAAGATCCATAAACCGCATGAGGTAACCTAGCAACTTGAAATATTTTCTGTGTATCCGGTTATGCGTTTTAAATTAATTTATTGCCGAACTCACATTACCAGTTAGCATCAGAGAGAGTAAACATGATATAATTTTACCATTAAATAATACAACTTTCTATTGGCTAGATAGAAACTGTTTTACTTATCAAATGTCTGAAATTTGCTAATGATGTCAAGCACTTTTCGGAGCAAACTTAATGTTCTGTTAAAATCGGTGCAACCAAAGATTTATATTTTTTTAAAAAAAAGAAAGAACCTCTTTTTCTTCTTAAGCCGATGGAATAATGTAACAGAAATAGAAATAAACGCAATTATCCAGTAAATACCATAATTGAAGAATATGAAGTGTGAAAATGTAATAAAAGAGAATTTGCCGATGATGAGAGAGATGTTTATTACAAAAAATAAAGAAAATTCTATGATCCATTGAGAAAAGAATGCAGAAAAAGATTGATTTAAATGTATCATATTGGATTGAATAAAGTAGAAAGATGGACTCTAGGTAATAATGATGATTGATGAAGGTAAATTGAAAACGGTTCAAATATAGATATGTAGGATAATGAGAAAATGTTCAGAACAAAAAAGTTACCTACGTCACACAGACAAAAATAGTTTGTTTGTGGTTACCTAAAAACTATTAGAATAGTGCTCAAGCAAAACTTTATTTTCTCTCAATAAAAGTTCGTTTACACGAATTAAATTCTGAACAGTGAAACAATATAAGAACTCCGCGCAGGAATAGATCTGAAGTCTTTCAGGGCTGATTTTCATGAAAACATGCGTTGCTTGTGACTTGGATGAAGAGCCAATAGAAACACTTTTAGGGTTGATTTACATGCACGCTTGTGTTGTGTGCTTTGCTTGCGATTAGAGATAGTAGCCAATTGAAACATGTGTTTTATTACTTAATACGTAGAGCACGCAAAATCGCACGCAAAACAAGCAACGCAAGCTTTCATGAAATCCAGCCCTTACAATAAAACACGAGTTTCAATTGGTTACTCACCCAAATCGTAAGCAACGCAAGCTTTCATGAAAATCAGTCCTCAGTATTTTGGAGTCTGACACACAACCTCTATCCCTACGGTGCCTTCACGTCCTCATTGACCTGTTTTGTTGTAATTATATAAAAGCCAAGCTTGAAACTTTAATTTTCAAAATGGAATATTTTTGATTGTCAATTACGGAATTTAGAACATCAGTTAATAATCTGAATTATTTTGTTGTAATTAAAATCTTGCTTATTTCCGAATATTTCATGTTCTTGGTACATATGAAGTTTTAAACATATTTGGTTTATTTGGTGGAGCAAACAAAGCTGATTTTGAGTTTTATAGAACGTATTTGTTACCTTAGTTATTGACGTAGCATACGAAGAAACGCTTTAATGCGATATTCATTATTGTTAATAAACGTACAGTAAGGGCTGATTTTCATGAAAGCTTGCTTTGCTTGCGATTTGGGTGAGTAGCCGATTGAAACTCGAGTTTTATTGTGTGTTCTAAGTGTAACACGTGTTTCAATTGGCTGTTTACCCAAATCGCAAGCAACACAAGCGTTCATGAAAGTCAACCCTATGGCGTATAATAGTACAGTAATATTGTATTTCTTTGCAGTTATGATGTTGGACATTTTAAATTCTACGTTTTACCATATGAGCAGACAGGGTCGAACAGGAGGGGCGAGGACCCAGGCCGCTATTCCCCTACAAGGGCCCAATATTTCCTTTAAATCACTTAAATGCAGCCAACGGAACGTAATACCGCAAAACATTCTTCACAAAAAAAATCTGCAAAGAAAGAAATTAAAATGATAACTTTTTATCAATGATACGTTATATTACCAATTTCCCTTTCTAACTGCAGTATAGCAACAACAAATTCTGTCTCATTCGTATTTTCTTTTGTTTGTCTGTTCGTTATTTAGCTTCCTGTTTCTACCTTTTTTACCTTCTTGTTTCTATGCTCTTCCATTTTCTTCGACTTTTTTTTTCTGAACTCATTGTTCCTTATTTCTTTTGTCTTCATGGTATCCTATCACTTCATCTATGTTGTTATGAAGCCACTTGTTCCTGTGAAGTCACGTGCTACGTGAAAATGCTAGTCAACGTATTTTTGTGACAAAAGCTAGAATGATTAGAAATCTGAAAATTCTATTTTAAAAAATGCTAACGTAAGTATTTTACCCCATGCCATTTACTTGTAAATGGCCACTGTGGAAAAATTTCATACCAGTCATTGCTTCCTCCCTATAGTAGCACTAACTGATATGAATAATAAATTTACATAATGATACATTCTAAGGAGGTCCATAAACATCCTTCTAGTTGTTAACGTTGTAGATCGCCCCCGCCATCTTGGTATGACCTTTCCATTGATTTACATGGGAATTGTTTTACTCGTCTTATGTCTTTCAGGAGCGTAATTTTTAACTTCTGTTTTCGTCTAGTGTTTCGTCATGTTTTCTTTGGCTCATGCTGTTTTATAGAAATGTAATATTTTACACACGAACAGTATCATTTCCCTTAGACAAATCGTGATTTATATTTTACACTATTAATAATACATTGTACTCATATATTTGAAGACACTTTACAAGCCAAAACTCTACAAGAGTTAAAATAACCCCCCAAGGCAAATTTCGTGAAAGCGGAACTTAAATATTCTACTTCTGAGAGGCATAAGACGAGTATAACAATTCCCATGTAAAATCAATGGAAAGGTCATACCAAGATGGCGGGGGCGATCTACACTGTTAAAGAAGAAAAACCCTACAATAATTACATTATAGCAATAAATAACTGGAGGGAGATCAAAGTACACTGTAAAAAATAGTTGTGTTAATTCAATACAGTGCAGTGTCCCAGCGTGACTACCACTTTTGTGTGTTAAATCAACACAACACACTGTGTTGATTTCGGTACTTGAAAAAAAAGTTACGGCTGCAGCAAGATTTGAACATGGGTTGCTCAGTTAGAAGTCTAGCGTCTTACCGACTTTGCTAAATCGTCAGACAGAAAAGACACTAGATGCAAAGATATTTACTGAACAACATTTGAATTAAACGACTACACTATAGATTCAAACAGTGTATTGGATCAAATATATGTTGCTGAGCCCCCAAAACTAAGTAACTTGCACGACTTATCCCATTTTTTAATCACTTCCTATTTGTCAATTGGGAACCAGAATTCCCATTCATTGAGAATATTCTATTTCTATGAAAGCAAGTAAGATGGCTACAGCGAAACACTTGAGTAGCATTACTGCCTTCTTATCGTAACAAAATGTCAAATACTGCGCTTCCTTTCATAGAAATGGAACATATTCTCAATGACTGGGAATTGTGATCCCTAATTGAACAATGGAAAAGTGATTGAATCATGGCATAAGTCGTGAGAGTAACTTTCTTTGTTTGGGGCTCAGCAACATTTTTTTAGCCTCTATACTGTGTCAATCTAGTGCTCTTTACGTCTGACGATTTAGCGAAGTCGGTAAGACGCTCGACTTCTAACTGAGCAACCCTTGTTCAAATCTAACTGCTGCCGTAACTTTTTTCTCCCAGTACCGAAATCAGCACCGTATGTTGTGTTGATTTAACACACAAATGTGGTAGTCACGCTGGGACACCGGATTGTGTTGAATTAACACAGCCATTTTTTACTGTGTATCTACTCTAGTCCTTAGCTTATCTCCTTAGATTTTTGATAGGTTCAATTTGTAACTTAACGAGGCCTTCTTGAAATGATCACCTGTATCACGACCAATAAAAAGATGTATTTCGTTTGCAGAAGTCATGAAAGAAAAAACAATCTAAGCAACGTGTCGGAATCCATGGATGTAAATACGGTAGATGGAGTGACTGGCCCAATACAATTCAGCTGGGGCAACTTGACGCCGGTTTTCGATTAATCTTGCCTGGTGAATTGGGATTTACTTGCGTCTTATTGGTTGACCTATTCCTAGGTGTGTGGAAGCAAAGAATGGTGAAAATCTAGCTAAGGAAGAGAGGACGAAAATTGGGATATTTTAAATATGGTATTGAACGGAACATGAAGTTAAGTTTTTTTTTTTTTTTTTTTTTTAAATCAATAACCCCTTCCAGGTACATATGGATTGTGCTGGCTTCTATTTCGTCTAATGAGTAGATCCGTCTCCCGTATTTAGATCCATGGTTGGGAACAATCAGTTTCGCCAAATTAGTTTCTACCTTATTAAAACAAATCTTGAAGAGGCCTTAAAAAAAAAAAAAAAACTGGGCACGGTCATTCTCAAATCACAGGGACGTATGAGATGTCTTCTGTGAAACTTTGAACTCTCTAGGGCTGAATTTGTAGAAGCAGGAATACAGTTTCGTACATAGAGTTATGAATAGAATAGAGATAACTTTCATGACGTCACATGAAGTCACCATTTATTGTTCAGCGGCAGCTATATTGTGTGGCCCCATTAGAGTCCCTTTATACCGAATACTGTGGGTCAACCGGTAACCTTTTTGAAACACACATTTCTGTCGTGTGACTACAATGTACAGCACATTCTGGGACATTTTCAAGTATTTTATAATTGTCGATTCTCTGTGAAACAACTGTCTTTTCGAACAACGATAGCTATTTTCAAAGTTTCATCTGACATAAGCGCTTCTCATTAAAAAGTTTCTCGTCCCGTAAGAAAGAATGAGAAGGCAATATTCGCTATAGAGGGTCTCTAAATATTGGGTCAGTCAATATTGCCTCGTCCCTTCCACCTCTTGACTTCACTCCCCTTCCCTACAAAACAACCTCACGCTACCTCTATCCTGTTCTTAACTCTATGGTTTCGTACAACGAAAAAATAATATATTAAAGACATACGGAGGTAATGCTGCCATCTAGATATCATTGCTTACATTAACCTTAAATCCACTGTCATAACCAATGAATATTACGTCATTAATTTCACTTCGAAGCTACGTAGTTTAATCTCATATACTCTAGAATTTAAACATTTCGGTGACCCGGTGGTAGTTATATAGATAACCTTTTTCAGGTTTTTGTATAGAGATAATAATTATTATTATTGATATAATCCCGAAAATTGTCCACAGATTCCTATCTTTAATTTTCCTTAAATTATTACGCATTAACTTTATTTACAATCAAATCCAGACAGAAAAATGCAGTTGAAGAATTATTTTTGCTAATATTTGTCTATGTTTACTAATATTCTTTTAATAAATAAGTAAAGGGTTAGTCTTTGTACACTGTGTTGCATAATAAATATAATTTACGTAATAATTAAAAACAAACTATTATAAATTAGTTTATATATTTGCAATGAACCATTTAATCATTTTTTTAAAAAAACAATCAAGTTGTTATAAAGAGACTTAGATGGATCACGAAAGTTCAATGCCGTTGACACAAGGAAAATTATAAGACTCCGAAATAAATTTACAACCAGCCTGATCTCTAGACTATTTAACTTCGTTTTTTTATTATTATTATTTTTTAAATTTCTTTAGACTTTATTTAATATGGCAAACTTAAGATTGAAACCTTGTCTTTCACTTAGCCATGGTACATGATTTACATAACAGAAGAAAAATATGCACCGAGCCGCCGCAGCTCAGGAATAGAGCGTTGGCGTAGCATTCGGGAGGTCGTGGGTTGGATCGCAGCGGCCGACCATCCTGACTGAGGTTTTTCCAGGGTTTTTCCAGCAAATGCCGGGATGGCACCTTCAACATAGTCCCTGGCCGACACTTTCTCGAATCCTTTCCCCTCCCCCTATCCCAGCCTGAGCCTTAGATGCCTAAAGGCCATAAATAAAATTTAATTTAATTAAAGAAAAATACATGTAAGTTCAAAATTGTAAGTTGATATACATTCTGTAGACACAATACACACAATAACCTAAAACCAAGACAAAAAACATAATAATAATGTATGAACCCTACCTAATTACATTGAATGTACCTCTCTTTTCTGTTTCCCTACCTTTCCACTTTATCGACACAGAGCCAATTTAGAATCCTCTCCCCCCACACACAATCACAAATTTAAGAAATAAATGAAATACCACAAGGTTAATGCCAAAACATATATGCTCGTAAATACACCGCACTTGAACGAAGGTAAAAACTGAATCACGAGTATAAAAAATAAAAACCCTTAATTTAAATTAACAGTGTTTTCACTGCTATGGGGTAAGTGACTATAAAGTTTATCTCAAGTGAGTGAATTGTCATTAACGTCCTAACTGAGCTGGAAGCTTCTAAAGACAGGATCTACGTTTTCTTGTTAAAGTGGACTCCGAACCACTGCCTTAAATTGGCCCCGGCCAGAATTGAACCCGTGACCATGTGCACAGAAAGCAAAAGTTTATTTCGAAAGCTGCTGTAGCTGTTCAAAATGCCGAGGGAAGATCGGATTGTTCCACTGCTTGATTCCGAACACCGCAAATGATTTAGAAAAGGTTTGAGATCTGTGTTTTTGGTGTTCGCAGGGTGACATTAATATACGAGCGAATATTCATATTCCAGCATAGAGGCTAGGTATGCAGGAGATCTTAGAGTTGCAGCCTTGTAGAACTGCAGTAGAAGATGAATCGTTCTTCTGTCTTTCAGTTTCAGCCATGCCAGTGCAGAGTACCTGCTTGATACATGGTCATATCCTTTATCATTGAATATGAACCGAACATATCTCTTCTTCATTATTTGTAATCTGTTTGCTAGACTGATAGACTACGTCACACAATAATCAAAGATCGGAAATGTATCAAGGTGATTTTAACTCATTGAGGAAGAAAGTTTTTCAAAAGATTGAGTGTATGCATTTTCATATGCACTTTTTTGGGTATTAGTTTAACATGTTCTGACCATGATGAAGTTTCGTGAACCGAGACTCTTGACTTTATCTTCACTTTTTATTTAATTATCCCAAATATAAACTTTTGGTAAGTACGAATTTTGATTTATTTTTGCCAACCCTATTATTGGAGACCCTATTATTATACATTGGGATTTGCTTGGATTTAACATCAAACCATTATATTCTGAACAAACGTGTAGACCTATATTTTCTACAACGGAGTTGATTTTTGCTTACTACATTGCCAAGATCATAAGGTTCAGACGTTTTATAGGCCAGTAGGGGTCTATACGTTATTTGCGTATAAATGATAATTATATTCAATTCAGTGAATTGAGATACAGATTTATTCATAAATATCGAAAATAGCAATGGACCAAGAACTGATCCTTGTGGAACTCCGGATGTGATGTTCTCCCACTCTGAGCAAAAGCTGTTCGATAAAATAGCCTTCTTTCGATTAGTCAGGTATGAGTGTAACCATTGAACTGTATGTTTGGCAAAGTTGAAGTTATGTTCTAATTTAGCAAGAAGAATGACTGAAAAGTTTTACCGAAATCTAGCGTGATTAAGATAGTTACTTTTCGATTATATTCATGGCTTTTCGGATGTAATCAGTGCTTTTTGGTAAGGGCTGTTACTATACTGTGACCTTTCCTAAAACCCGATTGGTTCTCAAGGAAGAGTTTGTTTTGATCTAGGTGCTTTGTGACTTGTTGGTGTACAATATTTTACAGCATTATGTAAAGACATGACAGGATGGTAATTTACGGTGGATCTACAAGTTGTGAAGATTGTGTGTCATCATTATTTTTTGCCTCACAAGCACTGAGTTTACATATACGTAAAACAACGGTTATTTTACAGTACTTAATTATTTTCAAGATGTATGACTCTGTTACATTTTATGAGAAGCCAATGATATTCGCAGAGAAACATACTCCAAAGTAATTAAGAGATAATTAACATTGCACTAAATGAATATGGAAGTTATGCAAGGAACTATAGGGGAAGCCAGGGTTGGGACTTCCCTATCAACGCTCGTTGTTATGTTTGAGAATTGTACTCTAAAAAGAGCTTTGGGACTGTTTTCATCAACCGGCTTTATATAACATTATAAGAACACATTCTATGAATTTTTATTTTAGTGTGCGACCGACCTATAGAAAAGTATGTTGATTTGATGGCAGTTCTAGTAATTTCATTTCCCGTCAAAGGCCTCGTTAAACGACATATTCATCCAATGGAAGGCAATGGCAAACATCAATTGGATCACCTCGTCCATGGCCCTTCTGGTCATAGATCTGCCTTCAATTAAAACACTAATTACCATTATTGTACAATCCTCTGCTAAAACAATCAGTGATCAGGTTGGAAACATACGGAAATGCTTTAGAAAACTTATAAATTTGGTTTTCCATATTATCCTTATGGTTACCGTTACTGATGTGTTTACTTTAGTTCAGAACCTTCGTACAGTAGAAGGAAAGTGATTGATAAAAAGATTATTGACAATTTGATATCGTACAAAATCCCTTGTTGAATGGCAACTTAAATTTAATGTAATGTAAAGATCCTCCAACAAAAGATGGCAGCACTATCTCCGTATATGTCTAATGTATTTTTATCGTTGCACGAAATTTCAATTCTGCTCCTACAAATTCAAGCCTAGAGAGTTCTAACTTTCAGGGAAGAAAGTTCATAACCAATTCAAGAGTTCGATCAATGCCAATTTTTTTTATTTTTGGTTTTCTTTATTGTTGAAAGAGCTTCATTGTTATAAGTTTTGATATTCACAACAACAATCAAGCAATTTAAATAATGAAGAAAAGGGAGAATAAAAAATTGGCAGTGATTGAACTCTTGAATTGGTTATGAACTTTCTTCCCTGAAAGTTTGAACTCTCTAGGCTTGAATTTGTAGGAGCAGCATTGAAATTTCGTGCAACGATAAACATACATTAGACATACGCGGAGATAGTGCTGCCATCTTTCGTTGGAGATTGTTGTCTTACATTAACCTTAAAGAGAAAATGTTTGCGAATCCTCCTACTGAGCAGATTTATTGATATTTCCGTGACAACTTGTGAGCTTACCCTTGTGTATACGATTTACATTTATTTTATTATTTATTGAATTTTTATGTAATTCTTTTCAGTGACGACTGATTCGAGCATTTGAAATTTATTCCTTGTACACCATTGTTGCCAATCAAAAATTGGAAACTTGGTTTTCTCAGAATTAAGTTTCAAACATTTCTTCACAGCATTTTATTCAGGAAATGTCGGAAAGGATGTCCACAGAAAGTATAAAAGAAGTGTGTTTTTTTTTCTTTACAGTGTAGTTTCTGCAATGCTATTCTTCCTTATAATTGCAAAATATTTCGCAAATTGATTACAAGGCCCCCAAAAGGCATACACAGTCTGTGTAATTACAGCCATAAGAAATAAAAACACAAATATTAGAAATTACAGTTTGATTCACAAAGTAAAAACTTTGGTAAACCTTTTTTTTTTTTGGCCAGTCTAGTAACTTTGGACTTTGGCCCGTCACGATTCGCCTTTAGCTGTAAAAATCTACACCCATGCCCCTGCCGGGACGTTCGAGCCAATGGCCTACCGCCGCATACCGCTCGGCCACCTGGCGGGATGATTGACAAAGTGTTACAAAGTAATGGTAATTTGCAGGTTAATGTTTTCAAGACCTGAGACACATTACACAATAACATTGGTTGTTAAAGATATCCGATACTGTAGTTCAGTTGTTTTCCAAAGCAACGAGTCTGTTTTGTTTCTTTTTTTCAAATTGATTTTTCTTTTCTCCAACTCAGTTTATTTTCATAACCGAATTTCTCTAATATTAGCACGAGAAATGATGAATTTGCAGTGTTTGTTCTTATCACAGTTCATTAAGGCAATAGTTTTATCACCGAGACGAGCAGTGTTTACTAATCTATTTGAATTCGGCGGAAGTAAAGATATTTTCGACGTACCTGTGCTGTCATATAGATAGTTCCTAACACCATATCACTGTAGGCAGTGTTTCTTCCAGAAGATTTTATTCGGGGGCTCGTGGCTCGTGGGGCTGTTGCCACGAGACGAAACGAGACAGAAATGTCAATAGAAAACGAGACGAGTCAGAACTCTCGTAATGCAAAATATAGGGTCTACATATAATATTTTCCAGACGAGACACTTTCTGGACAAGATATTTTCGAGACGATACAGCCAAAATCTCATCTCGTCGGCAACACTACGTGGGGGACTCACGAAAATTATAAATAATGCATATTGACTCCGATGTGCTAACATATAAAATAACAGTAATGCTACTTAACAATATGTCGTACTTCCTTAATTAACCTCAAAATAACATGAACAATGTTTATAAAATGTGCTGTTATATAAGTATTTCAGTATACATATAAGTACTACAAGTATTGAAACTAGTTCTTTGAAACTCCTGGGGGAAAAGGCCCCTCCCCGAAATCATGCCTGAAAGGAACAGTGACTGTAGACTGCACGTTCTGCTTCTACAAGAATCTGGCAGACATGTGAATATTAATAATCTCCTTTTTTATCAGTTACCTTCAATTTTTCCGGCATACTTCTAAATCTTCCAGCTACCATATTTCTAATTTTCATCAAGATTACCAACTTGGACACACGAGCTCTAAAATTATGAAAAATCGAAGCTTTCTTCTATAAGCTTGGGCTTGAGCTTACTTTGAGCTTTGCTTTGAATCGTACTACCACCCGAACGTACCCTGATTCTATATGAAAGAATATTCAATATATGTGTGAGGCATATGCAATTTTGGATTAAACCTGTAATGCAAGATGAGATTAGTATTGACTGACCAACCCGGGGAAATATATATATGAAATAGACTCTATAGTGTATATGGATATGTGGTCCACCTCCTACTACAGAAGAAAGGACAATGTAAGCGAAGGGGAACACAAGACAACGAATAAAACAAACAATTATGGTTCTCTTTAGAGCTCCTTCCACTTCGGAGGTTCTAGCAGGACTGACTTTACATACAGCTTACGCTGTTTATATAGCTACATTGACATAGACGTTGCAATATAACTAGACTGCTTCCCATAGAGGTTTTGCATATTTTAGTTATTTAATTTCTATATAGCCTACTGTATTTTAAAGAATCTTTGGATATATACTTCTTATTATTATATAATGTCTTTCGTGGTTATAGCCTGTTCCAAAAGTATTTATACAAAATAATATTCCATAAACAAATTTAGGTATACTAAAGGTTTACATATGTCAAAAGCTTCGGCAGATAATTTCATAGATACATTTAATATTACTAATTCCAAAGGGGGATTTTATATAAACTATTAGGGGAGTCTTGAAACGGCACCCAAGCCCATGATCACCAAGATCACACACACAATTCCTGGCTGGGTGAAGTCAAAACTGCAATACCAAAGCAATCCAGGAATATAAATAGGGGCGTCAGGAGCCTAGAGTACCCACGCAATGCATCTAACCAAAACTCTAGCTCCAAACATTTTCTACAGCCCAGACGAGCGGCGCAGAAATGTCTTCCAGATTTAACAATATCTGGGAAAGAGAATTCCAGATCCTTGTGATCGCTGCGAAAAAAAAAACAATAATTTAGAACGAGGGAGCAAATACCGATAAGGCGACACCTCCAATCTTTTTAACTAGGTCGTTGGTTCATACTCTGAAGTACCAGCTGGTTCAGATTAGCGATAGATTAAGAAAGGAAAACGCAAATCCATACTTGGGAATAATCTCAAACGATCATACGCATATCAATTCATATGTGACTCATACTGCGTCTTTACTCACTTCAAAGTCTACAGGGTGACAAAAGACCATGTCTTACCTTTACCTTAGTAGGGCCCACACCTGTAGTCCGGAATCGCAATTCCTGAAATAAAGACGACGAACACAACGAATGACGGTCGCAACTCAATCTAAACGTCGTGTCATAACCCCAAAATGCAAATAATATCAATTCACTTAAATCACATACTGGAGTCACTTCATCTGTCAACGCAGAATAAGCAGAAATTCAATATATAGTTCCTTTCCCAAGTTATCACATCTCAGCTGTCGAAAGAATCCTACCACTGGCCTACGGATTTATGAACCAACCTAATCTAATTAAAAACGCATCACTCTAAACGATAGGTTTACCGAAACGGAGAAATAATTTAGTATCGATTGCTGTCAAGCTTCACGTAACGATTCGTAGTTAAATTCAGATGAATATCATGGCAAACATTAAATAAATCACTACACATCATAAATATTATTATACACTGTATATGGATTATCTACTAATGCCTTAAATCGTACCTAGTTAACTGAGAGGTTTTCTGTGCTATGTTCATTGAACAGAAACACAAGATTATTCGAAGAAATATAAAAAATTCAATTTATTCAAATGAATTTACATAATGTAAGCTTTCGGAATTGATAATTTCATAAAAATCAAAACAGAATTACTATTGAGCTGTAGGAAGCAAACAAATTTGTATCGTCTATCTTGCATACATTGAATTAATTAAGCCGAAACGAAAGTTGGTTTATCAGATATAAATGTCCATAATTTCCATAATAAATAATGAATTTCACTGAAATTTTCACAAGTTAGTCCCAAAATATTGTTAATCAATTTAGAAAAGTTTTACCACATAATTAATTACAGAAATGAAGTTATTGTCCAAAACATACCAAAACGAAAGAAACAAGTTGGGCTTATAATAAGCGTGACGTCATTACAGATGATTACTACATTATACAATTGACGCTCTGAATAAATCTTGAATATGTAAAAATAATGTTATAAAATGTGACTATTTAACGGAGAATAATGACTGGAGTTGAAACCAAAATTAGCTAATTATGTCGAAGTATCAAATTTTACAATTTAAGTCAAAATTTATCGGAAAACAGTACGCAAAAATGGTTGAACAAACATGTCGCTAATTTGACTAATAATGGTGATATACGGTAGCTGTTAACATTGCTAACCGGGAATTTTAAATAGATTCGGAAACTGGAGACTAAAAATTTGGTATTTGATTATTGGAATCTAACGATCCGATACTTGAAATGTAAGAATTCGGTCAATAGCGGCCCCATACTGAAATTTAGAACATGTTATACATCTCGACAAATAATCTCAAAATATAAAATAATAACTTTTATTGAGGTGAAAATTTCGTAGTAACGTTGTCGATGAAATGTGTTGTTAACACTTATATCGGTTATTGTTCTTCTTACAACGATTAATATATATTTCACCGGAATGGACGAAATCAGTCGAAATACTCTTCAATATACTAAATTTGGTATTTATAGTTACCATTCGTAGTTAGGGCTCTGGAAAAGCAAAATGTCTGGAAGCCCAGACATCCGTCCTTCTGGTCGAAAAAATTGGAACTGAACTAACATGGCGGGGAGAGCAGTTCTCCCATCAAACGGAGAAGAAGGCTGATTCACACCAATCAGCAAGAAACACGGAACGAAGCATTGACTAGGGTCCAATCAAAAACAAGCACTAGATCTGCGTGACTAACGAAAACCTGGATAGATAACGACGGAAAACCAAAGCAATGAAGAACGAAACACGCTCAAAGCGTGACAAAACCAAACAAAGAGAATGAGTTAAGGAGAACACACAGAAAGGAAACAGAACGTACTAAGAAAATAAAAGGGGAAGAAAATAAAATGTAACAGCAACTAGGCTGTTACAGTCTCACACAAGAATATAGGCATCTCGTAGGATGCGAGGTGAAGTTACAGCTTAAGCTTGCTATAAACTTACTTGAGCTTTGCTTAAGCTTACTTAAGCTTTACTTGAGCTTGTTGTAAGCTTACTTCTCTCCCAGGGAGAGAGAGTCTGTTTCTCGGAGAACATTACCGTACATACATACAATATATATTATGACACACGTGTAAACAATGTTATACACGGCATGAATGTTGTGAAAGTGTGAAATAATTAATTCTACTCTGTAAAACAATACCTCTACACAACAGTTCAAAAGGATTATATTTCCTGGTTGTTTATTTCTACCTCTTTTAATTTTTGTTTCGTATTTCACAGTTTCCAAATTGTTTACAGAGCGCATGGGGAGGCTTTTGAAAGGCAACTTTTGTAGCGCATACTCACAAAGGGTGAAGTTTTTTTTTATTTTCTTTAAAGACAAATTGTCTTAAATGAAAGAACAAGGCAGAACATTCAGTACTGTTAATTGGCGATCGTTGAACGGTAAGACAGAGGAAGGAAAGCAGGTAATATACAAGACGACTCTGTGCAACAAAAGTTTTGAACGGACATAGGCAGCTGAAACAGAGGAGAGTTCAAAGACTTAGCGGGCGCTTTTAGCGGGCCGTGAACAGGAAAGAGGAGAGAGAGAGAGAATGATGATAAAAAAGGCGAAAGAATGAATCAAAGTATTTGTACTCGTCAGTGGCTGATCGTCGCATGGGGAGAAAGGAGCTAACTAACCCAACACGTCATTACTTCCAAGGCTCTAATGTTAATTTCAAGCTGTTAGACACAGGATATGATTTGTGTTCAATCACCTCAATGCGCTGTTAGTCCTTCCTTGTTCTATATCGTGCTGTAATAATAATAATTGGACAGAACCACATTCATCATATTAGCAGACAGAACGACCAACCACAACAAAACCAGACGACATAACAGTGGTTTGCAAAAAGGAAACTAGGATACTATTTCTCGTACAGGGCTGATACCAAGAAGGCTGAGACTGGTTTCGATCTCGTCTCCATCCTGTCTTGATTTAGAGAGCGAGACAAAGGTCTAGGAATCCAGACGAGACCAAGACACCATGTCCCAAGAGGAGAGTAAAAGCTTTAGTTTAATGAATGTCGATAATAGCCTATTAATGTAATATACCGAGCCGCCGTAGCTCAGCGGTAGAGCGTTCGCGTAGAATTCGGGAGGTTGTGGGTTCGATCTCAACGCCCAATCATCCTGTTTGACTGACTTTTTCCAGGATTTTCCTCAGTATGGCACTTTCAACATAGGCCCTGGCCGACGCATTTCCGAATCATTTCACCTCCTGTATCCTGGCCTGAGCCTTCCTAAAGGCCATAAATAAAATTAAATTTAATGCGTTTGTTTACTAAGTTCTTATAGTAGACGGAGTCTTATGACAATTAGTTTCTTTTTGATAAATTTCATATAACATGTCAAACTTGATACTCGTCTTGTCAGCAATAATATAAATGTGTTGGAGATTGATTCAGGGGCTGATAAATCCATGTAAATGTGTTGGAGATTGATTCAGGGGCTGATAAATCCATGTAAATGTGTTGGAGATTGATTCAGGGGCTGATAAATCCAAAAAAATATTTTCTTCTACGAAGTTTTATAGCCATGCTTTCTCTCTTTTACTTCTGTTAATACTCTCACATTTTGATCTTTATTTATGGCCTTTAGGCATCTAAGACTCAGGCCGGGATTGGGGAGGGGAAAGGATTCGAGAAAGTCTCGACCAGGGCCTATGTTGTAGGTGCCACCCCGACATATGCCTTGTCTGACTGAGGAAAAACCTCAGCCAGGATGGTCGGCCGCTGGGATCGAACCTGCGACCTCTCGAATGCTACGGCGGCTCGGTAATAGGTCTACTGTCTCATTTATATCAACCTCTACTAGATTGAACCTGTAAATACGTCAAGAAGTCAAATTGTCTAAATTGAAAGATAGATCTTTGATAACGCCGCTTGCTTATTTAAAAAAAAGAAACTGTTGATATTTTTTTATGTATTAACGAATGGAGACAACCTAATATTCTTTTTTAAAAAAAAGATTTTTCTACGTAGAAGAAAAAAGTTTTGGAATTTCCCTCTAGGAACTTCGTAGCTTATGCAAAATGAACTTTGCTCAAAGTATCATATAAATACACCTGTACATTCGATAAAAAGTTTTTTTTTTGTTAACAAGACAATTTATCTATTAAAAAAAGAATGCTATGCTAGGATAGTTAGAACGACAGTTTAATGTGATAACACTGCATATTTGAAATACTAATATGCTTATTTCAGTACGTAATGCCTTGTTATATCCATTCTATTTGAAAGTAGAACCTACTGAGAAACACATTTCATTCTTTTCTTTTTGCTTTAATGTATGGTGCAGCTGTAATCCATACCTATGAACTTGGTTCTTGTAATCAGTCAAGAGCAGTATTATGAACAAATTAATTCGTGTGGTGTCCGGTAAATGATATTTCCATTTTCTTTTTTATTGGATTAGTTCCTTGTACAAAATTTGGCAATAAGTAAAATTTTGTTATAGTCTATACTGTACATTCTATATAAATCTATCTGGTAGAAAATTACAACTAAAATGTAAATGTGTTAACTTCTAACGTAACAGTTATTCAGTCAATGTAGTTAGAAATTTAGAAATAGCAATACGTGTCACAATTTTCTTAATTTCTGATGTATCATGAAGCCGTTTCCATAACTTAATAGAAATATTTATATTTATCTCATTTATTGGTACTTTCCATTTGCTAATTCAAGCTTCTTTATTACTTTAAAAACGCGATGTTTTTTCTCTCATTGTTTCAGAATATCATTTCTAATCTAAATCGTAAACTGAGAATATAACAAATTAGGCCTATGCTCATATCATAATTATCAAGCTGAAGTTAAAGTTAAAAACAAACAAAACGCATTGCATTCTTTCTAAACAAAAACAAAAGAAGCCTGATTTTCATGTATTGTACGACACCATTCCCATTAAAAAAAAAAAAAAAAAATTGCGTTGAATTTAAGATGGCGACCACGAAGCATTTGCAATGTAGAATCATGTTCTGCATAAATTTTTATAAGAATGTTAAACGACTTTAGACTTAATTTTAAACTAAACTACACTAAACTGGGCGGTGCAACAGCTCTAAAGGACTCTAGCCTATCAGAGAGCTGTATTACGGTCGAATTTAGGGTTAGACCATTCATTACAACACCTCTCCGTAACCGTGTGTCTGAATTTCGTGACTACAGTGCGCTATTTGTTAATTCAATTGTTCGTACGAAATTTTGAGTTCAACACCGGGGTTCGAACCCGGCATCACTCCCACTGAAAGTGAACGCGCTATCGACTGAGCCACGCAGATTTGAAACTTTTCTTATACTTACGAAATCACATCATTTTCAAGTCATCTATCGTTGGCCGTAGATTGTGAAACTTAACGGGCTTCATTCTTCATACTTGCTTATACGTCAAAACTGTGAAAGTTCCATTAATCTGAAGCAGGAACTCAAAAGGAATTTGCTTGTAAAAGAAGGGTTTAGTTCAGTATATACATTGTAAAATACGGTACTGTATATAGCAAATTGATTCAGCGACAAAAGACAAGGCATACAAAAACCGTTTAATTACTTTTAAACACACACAAGTATCAGAGATTATGTACTTTGATTCACAAAGTGTTACAACGTAATGGTAATTTGCAGGTTAATGTTTTTAAAACCTGAGACACATTACACAATAACATTGGTTGTTAAAGATATCCGATACCGTAGTTCAGTTGTTTTCCAAAGCAACGAGACCTTTGCCTTTTCTGAGTCTGTTTTGTTTCATTCTTTTTTTCCTAAATGTCTATTTCCTTTTTTTTCTTTCGCCTTGGTCTTTTGTTTTATTCTTTTTTTTCTTACTTGTTCGGTGTTGCTTATTTTTTTTATTGTTTTGTTTTGCCTTCATCTTCTGGGATATCTAAGGTTACATGAGACTCGTTCGGTATGCCAGCCTCCGTCTTCTTTGAGTTCTGCTTGTGTCGCTCGCTGTTTTGGTTGACCTGCTAGCGCTATATTTATCTTGGCTCTGATTATCCCCTCTTGTTTTGCGTGTGTGTGAGTGTGCTTGGGTTCTTTCCGCTCCACCCCCCCCCCCCCCTCTCGACTGTACCAAGCTTCTTCGGTACTCTCACCCACCATCCAACTAGGAACACGTGTATGGATGTATGTAATGAATGTCTGTGTGTTTATATACATGTATGGATGGAGTACGAGGTGAGTGTGCTGCACTCAGAATGATGTTTTTTCTTTTTCTTTTTGCAAGTGCAGTGCGTTTCCTTGTTGCATACAGAACAGAGGTTTATCCAGGATTTTTCTACTTGGGGCTAGGGTTTCAGTACTGCAATTTTATGATTTCTGTTTTATCTGTAAAAGAAAATTTGCTAGTATAGCTAAGCTGTTAGAAAAGTTATGAGAGTTTCCAAGTCCTAGCCCTCGAAGAAATAGCGTTTTACGCTCTCATACACAGAAAAAATACCTGCATATAGTCGGACGGTCAATCGAAGGTTTTCGGTTACCTTTTGCGAGCTAATTTTATGCACTATAAAACTTCAGCATCAAGTTGGTAGTAAGTAAAGAAAGAAAGAAGAAGAAAAAAAAGACAAGCCCCAAAAATTATACAGGGTGACCCCGAAGTAATGGTGGAAACTTCGGGAGGTGATTATGTACTATCGACGCCAAAAGTAAGTATCCACACCTAGATTTCACGCTCAAACGTATTCATCTCAATTGTAATCAAAGTTTAATGAGTTGCATAAGTATAGGAGAACATGAAAGTTGATATTGTGTGTGTTTATGAGCGAGAAAGGAATGGGAGACAGAACACAGTACTGTCTCAATGCTTCATATGTTTGCGCATGAAATCTACGTGGATACTTACTTTTGGCGCCGACAGTACATTAACCTTTAGACGCCGAACGGCTCAAGGGCTGAGCCAGCACTTTAAAGGGATGATTTAGGTGTCAATCTCTTCAGGAAGAATGAAGCTTTCCAACGATGTGCATTTCATCCATGTCGGGGGCCCGCGGCGAAGGGGCAGGGGGAAAAGTTTAATGTTTTTAGTTCCCCCTCAATATATGGGGGGGGAACCTCCCTTCCAAAGGAGCTAAAAGCATCAAAATTGGTATCAATAGAGATAAATGAATATACCAACTCGTGATACCCTGTATATGGCCATTGGGCGTGCGAGGGGTAAATGAGGGGTTACGACAAATAACAGTGTTGCTAGAGTCCCATAAAAGTCAAATAAACATGTTTTTTATTTTCTTCTTCTTCTTCGGGTTGGGCACAAAAGTTACCTCGTTGGAATCTTTGTTCCATTAGCGTTCCAACGAGGTATAGTTCATGTCCCTGTGACAATTAGGAGGGGTACTAGGGCCGCCAACGTGAAGGTCTACGAAGATTAAAACAAGAAGAAATTTCCTTTGAAGAAATTGAAAATAATGCATATTTTCGCAAATACAGGCGGTCGAAGTTATTGCCGCATCATCACAAATAGTTGTACCCATGAAATGAGATTGAGGCTGTCTCATCTCGAAAATGTCTTGTCCAGAATATGTCTCATCTCGGAAAGATGTAGGCCTATATTGTATAATATTATAATTTTATCTCGTCTCGTTTTCCATAGATATTTTTCTCTGTCTTGTCTCGTGGGCAACACTATTCACAAATGACGTCAAAATTCGACACATAAGGATGTAAGCAGTGTTGGCTTAACAAATCACACTCGAAATAGTAACCCGATACTTACACTATTACTTGTCGAGATAGGACGTCATTTATAACCCTGTCGTCCTAAATTTGAGCGCCTGCATCTCGGAAACTCATCACATTTCGGAATTTCTTCAAAGAAACGTTTGAATTGGTTTGATGTAAGTAATCAACCCCCTCCTCCCGAAGTTTGCACCACGACTTCAGGAACACCCTGTATACTAAACGCACGAAGTTACTATAATATAAATAATGCATCGTATAGAGAAATGGCTACAGCTTTTAACATCAATAACAAATGAACTTCGCAAGGGGAGAAAAAGAAGAATTCTGGAGTTTTTTAAGTAGTAAGAAGTACACCTCAGTACCAGATATATCTCAGTAACACGACACGAGTTCGAATGCTGGAGCAATGGATGAGGCACAGGATCAGAAATCCAAATATTTCTGGTTCGAGTCCTTGTTTAAGATTTCTTTTTTATTTGTACGTTGAAAGTAACACCCTAAAAAACGAGTTAGGTTAACACCGCAAAGTTAACACCTCAGGGAATTTAACACCGCTCAACAATATCTCGAAGTTGAAGCTTAAGGTTAATGCAAACCAACGATTTCCCACAAAAGATGGCAGCACTATCTCCCTATATATCTAATATATTTTTATCGTTGCACGAAATTTCAATCGTGCTCCTACAAATTCAAGCCGAGAGAGTTCAAACTTTCAGGGAAGAAAGTTCATAACCAATTCAAGAGTTCCATCAATGCCGATTTTTCTTGTTTTCGTTTTTCTTCATTGTCGAAATCACTTGAATATCAAAGCCTTTAACAGTCAAGCTCTTTCAACAATGAACAAGAAAGAAAATTAAAAATCGGCCTTGATCGAACTCTTGAATTAGTTATGAACTTTCTTCCCTCAAAGTTTGAACTCTCTAGGCGTGCTTTTGTAGGAGCAGGATTGAAATTTCCTGCAACGATAAAAAATACATTAGACATATTTGGAGGTAGTGCTGCCATCTTTTGTGGGATGATCGTTGCTTTACATTAACCTTAACACAGAGGTTGCGTTAACCTTCTATACTTAATTGTGTTTAAATAGTACACAAAATTGGTAGTCATGAATGGACCACTGCATTGTATTAATATTGGGTTGAACTGACACTAGTGATTGTGCTGTGTTGGTATATTAGTATAATAATAATAATAATAATAAATTATATTGGCTATAATATAATTTCTTATTATGCTTCTATAGTCTACCTCTGAGAGAAAGGAATTCATCATTAGCCAACATGACTGACGATTTGGTATAGCAGTCAGTGAGTTCGAAAAGGCATGAATTTGATCCTTAATCAAGACCATTCATCAAAACTGAGCTTCTATGCTCTTTTTTTTTTTTACATACTTTCCTTTAATTCCCAACGGTTTATAGTGTCCTCAAGTCTTGCAATGTTAATTTAACTTATTTCCCGATGTCATAAAGTGATGAAATTTTACGCAGCGACGTAAGTCGGGTGACAGTACAATATTCCGTTTTTACTTTCATATATTTCTATATATTTTAAAAACATATTTTATTTTATTTGGTTAGAACTTCTTTATCCTAAAATAAATACTAACCCGCAACGGTGTTGAGTTTGACTGGTTGCAGAACACTTTATGATTAAAAATTATCTGAACACCGGAATAACTCGAAAAAATAATTTTAAAAAGCTTTTTAAAAACATACTTTTGTTTTAAATACTATTAGTACTAAAAAGTCAAAGAAAAAGATGATTATGCATGACTAAAAAGAAAAGCATGGGTTTCGCCAATTGAAGAATTTATAAACTGACTGTATGAGAACGCGCCCTAAGCTTTTCTTTTTAGTCATGACTAAACAAAAAAATTTTTTTTTTTACTTTTTAATGCGAATTGTTTTCTTTTTTTTTTTAAAGAAAAGTATTTTTTTTAATTATTATTATTATTTCTGCTTAGCATACCAGACATATGACGAGATTAGATCTTGCCGGTCCTTTCCCGTTCTTCATGCATTAAGTTATAAACTGTAGGTCCTGTTCAGGTTCGGTCAACTTAGGTTCCAAATTTCTACATGAATCCCCCTAATCTTTTACTCATCTATTAACGATCATGGTTAATTCCACGGTTAATAAATCGGCGGTCCTTAGTAACCTTCTACTGTACTAAAATAACTTGTGATTAATATCACATTTATTAACTAAAGACCAGGGTAGGGTTGCAGTGTAAAATCTGTCTTAAGCAGAGCACCGAACTCTACATAATACTGGAGTGACTACTTAAATCAAAAAACGGGCTGCACAGCGATAAGAAGCGTATAAATCTGAGTTAGGACTGAAAATTTGGTCCACATTAGATTAGACTGGAAGTGGACAAACAAGTTTAAACGTTTGCTCTGGCGTCTATCTTTAACACTAAGTAGCCACTCCAGTATTATGTAGAGCTCCATGGTCTGACTTAAGTCAGATTTTACACTTAAGTATTTTCTTGCAACCCAGCCCAGGACTCGAAATGAAAATTTGCACGAAACGGAATGCTTTACCTTCCTTAGCATCCTGTTGCCTTTTCGGGTCTATGATTACTATACTGACGAGACGGAACAGGTAGGTTCCAGACAGTCACGAACCGGAACGTCATTCTGGTCTGCTCCGGTCCATGGCGACTAGATTAAACTACGATCTTTAATGTTAGATATCGTTACTTTACACGAACTTCTAAACATGGCTAACTTCTAAACATTTGTGTTAGAGGTAGTTGAAGATAGCTATTAACCGTATACATACGCAACGTTGAATTCTTTGTGCTTCTTTAACGACGTCAAAGACATTAAAAAGAAAGAAAAAAAGACGCGATAACAGCAGAGGGAGTAAATATTAAATAATAAATTCGTTCCTAACGACCAGAGTTCATAGATGAGGCGGGGTACAGGTCACACTTTATTTTTGTTATGTCTTCTTTGAAAGTTTTTTCTAAACTTTAACCATATTAACTCGGTTGCCATGGTTATGTGCGTAAAAAATCATCTTTAAAAAGAATGAATAATATTATACAACTTGAATTTTGATAACACAAGTACGTCATTCCTTAGAGATACAATGAAGTTTATAAGCATATTTTATTAATAATACAAAGAAAATAACTCAAACGATTATTAACTTGGCAAGCACTTCGTTAAGTTCAAACTTTTTTATCATTTTTACTCTACTATTTCTTCTTTTTCTTCTTTCTTATTCTTTCTAATGGTTATTGAGCATTTCAGTGTAACAGTGGTCTAACCTGCTTTCCAGAAAAAAAATCAGGAAAGTAAAAAAGAAAAAGACTAGAAGGTTTGAGTTCAGGGGTGGTGAAAGTCTCCTCAGAGCAAGAATGTTCTAATAGAAGATTTGCTTGTAGCTATCTCATGCGAAGAGAAAGAATGAAGTCAAAAAACAACTAAGCATCGACCAAAGCGACGTGACTGATTGGTTAGTGAATAACTAGAGAGCTTGTTGCCATCTTTCTTAGCCGAAAACAATGTTTTTGATTGGAGTAAGTGGACTAACTGGATGGGACTATGCTGTGACGTTTGACTTCATGTTCTTGGCAAAATCGCATATCCTATATTAGAACATCCTTGCCTCAAAGATATTTTTTTCTCTCTCACCAGCACGTTCACCTTCTCCCCAACAGGTGAGGGGTGAATAGTCAAAGTTATTACTGTTCCAGTGTTGCCAGGATGCAGGGCAATTGTTTGTTTCATTTGATCTTTAGTTCGAAATAAGCACGCAGCTTTTAAGGACGGGAACTAACTACTGTATTATCATGGATCCGAAATAAGCTCAAGTTTGCATGCAAGGCTGAGACCTCTATCATATATCGAACCCGGAAGTGAGGGTACTTATTGAACAGCATGATAATTTTAAGGATACGAGACCAAACAGCAACTTAGGCCTCGACTTTGTTTGCGTTAATCTGGAGAAAATAATAGCGGTTTATTTTGTTTCATTATTTCCTTCTGAGATAAACGTCAACGCTTTTAGTGATCATATAACGCTCAGAATGTTTGATTTGAAAATAATCAGTATGATTGCTTACACGCTTGTTGAATTGAATCGAATTATTTTTATGGCCATGTGGTAACTTTGAGGCTGCAATGGGAGAAGTGATAGGAATGTGGGAAAGAATTCGTCAGGGCCTTTTTTTTTAAAGGTGCTAACCCAGCATTTGTTATGCGTGACTGAGGAAAAATCTAAATTCAGAACGACTGGCCTCCGAGTCTGAACTCGAGACCCCTACCAAGTGAGTCCTCGGCGCATTATTATTGCAGCAACTTTCCCAGATAAAAAGGAAGCTACATGTATTTCTCTTAGGTTAACGATGCACTTAAATCAGGTACATTCTTACGATAATTGTAATCTACATTCTGATCATATTTGTGGTGATCTGACACACGTTACTATCTGGTCTGGCAACAGTGCTCGACTCCAAACAATTCCGCATATAATTTGTGCCGTGCAGGAGACCTGGATTAAAGGTCGCCCCCTTGAGGACATAGGTTCCACATCCCTGCTGTAGTTTCTTCGATTTAGTGTCAAACACACACACTTGGAAATGTACACAATTAGTTTTGTTTAATATAAAACTTTATGAAAGAATACAAATTATTTTTCCTTGCTTGTGTCTAAACAGAACAAACTTGAAACGAACTTCATATGTTTTAATTTTTCATATTTATTCCAAGCTGAAATTTGGAACCCTCTACATCTAAAATTAGAAATATTTTTTTTTTATGTTACAAAAATGCATTTTTTAATGTTTACCTTGTCCCCCTCCCCTTTGTGACATAATTTATTGTTAATAAGACAAAGCTAATACTGGAACATGTCGTACCCATATAGCAATTTTGATATGACTTAGTAGAAATCAATCAAGCTTACAAAATGGGACAACGTGATTCGAGCTTAGCAAATCAGACCAAGAAATTTGAAACAAGGTTGAAAGAAGCCTTCTAGTTTACAATAATCAAGGTTGAAATAGCTTTGACATAGCAAGAAAAAAAAAATATATTATGTACTTCTTAAAGACGCTGCTCTGGGTGGGAAACGATTCGAAGACCGCTAGCAAATCAAGTCGACGCTGTAGTCACCAGATCGCGGACACACATGCCCTTGTCGGCTTTCTAAGCATTATTTATTTATAAGTTGTTCATCGGATTGCTTCAAATAAATATCAAATTTGACAAGCTACCTCGCATATCTACTTGTTCCAACAAGTTTGTTTATTAATAAAGTTCATTTCAATATCAAGTTTGCCAAGTTCAAAACAATGAGTGACAACCTTGTTGCAAGCTGGCATGCTACCTGGATAGCAATTCCTTACTCGCTTCACTCTGTTCTGCTCTGCTTTGTTCCGATCCTCTCAAACTTGATTTTTGTGTACGTAGATATTCGCAGACAGTTTTCACAAAGAGTCTTATGATTTCAACTAGTCTTACTTTATTTTATTTTCTGTAAAAAAAAAAAATGGGGGGCACAAATACTTCTCACTCAATACGACGTGGGCCATGTTCGTAAACGAAACTTGGATCAGGTATCAAAGACCACCTATACAAAAAAAGGTATCTAATGAAGTGTGCCAACATGTCTATCGCCAGTCACCTTTGAAGATCGGGGACGTTAGAACAGGGCAACTGCTTTGTCGTCTATCATCAATTAAATCTATTTGTTTTGTTTTTCAAACGTACACACTCACGCACACACACTAAGAGTTCTACAAATAACCATTCCGTGCGCAAGATTTTTTTTAGAACCATTCGCCCTTACTCCTCTCTAAGGAGAGCCCACATGGAAACATTGTGGAATAGAAATTTAACAGCACTTTTGCGTATGCCCACCACTAACCGGGGGTGTTCCCCCCCCCCCGCGGCTCACCACGCCCAGCTCCCTTCGGATGCACCGTGCCCCCTTGCACACCGAGCGAACCTGGTTTATTTATAAACATCCTAGCTTTCAGTAGCCTCTATTTGGTATAATAAATCACTAGTTTTATTAAATTTCCTAACGCGTATGTATATGCATAAAAAAGAAGAAAAAAGTTAATTTTCTTTAAAAAATATGTAAAAGTAACCACGCCAGGATTCGATTCCGGGACCTCTGGATCATCTTCCCGATACATTAATCACCGTACCAAGCTGGGAGTTGCGGAATAGCACTTGGCGGCGTAGCTTATAGTTCGAGCTCTGCGCCTGCGCGAGAGTGGGCTACGCCATCTTTCTACGTGTGTTCTCCTCAGAAAGGAGTGAGGGCGAATGGTTCTGAAAAAAAAATTGCATTCCGTGCAAATAATCTATATAATTATGTTCACGTGCCTATTAGAAGCTAATTTATATCTTATACAAAGGTATTTCTAGTTTATTTGAAAATAATATTTAGTTGAGGGAGGGGGGGTATCAATTACAGGAGATCACACAAACAAGTAAAATGTATTTGACCTTGTAGCCCAGTGACGAACGAATGTTAGCAGACACTAGTTAAAATGTCACTAATGTCGCCCATTTTGACTGAATTTTTTCCTGATTTTCCTCAGTTAGACCGGATAAATATCGGGAATGTATCTTGAATTCGGGCCAGGCAGGCTGCTGCATAAGAAGCTGTAAAAAAAAAAAACTAGCACTACTCGTACTACTACTGTTAGTATCATAGTTTCTGACACATAGTCATTACTCATTATTGCTGTTCCCTTTCGTTCTAATAGCTATAAACGAAGAGATTAGTTATGTCTGGTACACATAATCTATATCATACATTTTTCCCCCTCAGCACCAACACTATCTTCGTGGTACCAAATCGTGCATACAATACATTGAATCCAATTAGGAATGTTTTAAAATTGCAAGCAGCATGTTTATTTTCTCGTGTTTCTCTCTCTCTCTCTCTCTCTCTGGAAGACAGTTTCTTAGCATTGGTGGTAGCAAAATCTTCACACAAGTTTTGTTTTAGTATGTATATTGTTTTATTTATTTGTTTTTCGAAATTGATATGATATGTTTTATTGGTATTTTATTTACTCAGTATTTAATTCCGTTCATTGTTGTGAGTTCTTAATTGTTGCATAGAAAATTTACACCTGACTCTACATTGTGAACAGCAGAGAAATAAAATTTCGCCGCCATTCAAGGAAGAAGAAATGAAACAAAATGAAAATGATCCTGTATGATATTTTGTTCGTGAAAGAAGCTTTTCTCTTCCTGCTTTGGTCATTCTTTAATTTGTTATATTCACTTTTAGGGATTCTAACAGGATTTTAAGTTTGAGGGGGGTATAAAGCCAACTTTAAGGGGGTATAAGTTGAGTTTTGCAGGGTGTCATATCGATTTTAACAGTAAAAAAAATTAAAGTTTGTGTGTGTTCTCGACGATTTGGAGGGATGATACCCGCCCATTGGAGAGGCGGGTCTGGCTGGCAGAATCCATGATCACTTTGTAAACACCCTGTATATAGTAGTACACGTGTAATCTGTTACATATATACAAAATCCATAAGGAGGTGTGGCAGAAGAGGAAAAAGCGAAACTGCTATGAGTATATTATATTAACATCTAGTCTTCTTCGCACGGAAGATGATGAATGTGTCTGCCGACGTCCACCCATTCAAAATCTCCGACTTCCTCCCTGTCTATCCTTCCCAGCAGACTAAAAACCTTTACATAAAGCCTTTTAAATTCGCGTGTTTGACAGTGGCGTGTCTAAGGTAACAAAGCAGAATTTCTTTCACACTTGTTAAAAAAGGGAGCTCCATTACAGACAGAGTCATGACATTCGTTCACATAATACACTCACTCACACACATATAAACCGTTTTGTATGACAGTAATAGCTCCGGAATACATTTCGTATCACGCAACGATCTATTTGATAACACCTTCCAATCTAGCTCCCTGCTTCCTATCTTGTAATACGGTGTGTATAACAACGAGATATTTTTATACTCGCATACACGTTGTACCCTCCATTTTCTTCAATAATTTTCTTTCTGAATGAGATCGTCTTGATGTGTGATTTTTACTTTTTTTTTCTTTCTAAATAACTGCCATTCAAATCAAATGGGTTTAGTGAAAAGCTGACATTAGTTTTTCATCAATCTACCATCACTCTATCTAGCGGAAAAAGTTGACATTAGACAGCAAACGTTGGTATAAATAAATTTCATCGTCCATCTTGAAATATCAAACTAATCTCGTTAGAGAGTTTGCGAGAACCTTTCTAATGGAACTTCTTGTTTTGCAAATAAGATTTGGTGCCTTTCAACAACTAAGGTGAAAGCTTTTGG
Source organism: Lepisma saccharinum (assembly GCA_022664845.1). Lineage (NCBI taxonomy): Eukaryota > Metazoa > Arthropoda > Insecta > Zygentoma > Lepismatidae > Lepisma > Lepisma saccharinum. Next base: position 97,198 of record JAGDQP010001848.1, read on the forward strand.
CTAGAACAAAGATGTTTGGTGTTCTGCCCGAAAGGTTGCTAGGAAAGATGAATCAATGGTGGTTTGAATCATTACCTTCCATCGGAAGACGTCCTAAGGATGGGACCTACAGTTTAACGTGGGTTCCGAACAACTTGTGTCCCCACTTAGAATCGAACCTGGGACCCTTTAATTACAAGCCAGTATCAAGCGTTACTACTTACCCACAGAGGACAAAGATGATATATGGAAAATTCATTGAGAATATGAACCAGATTGAACGAAACAATTACATTTATAAAGTACTAGCATAGTTCCTGACGCATGGCATAGTCATTACCGTGGTTCCCTTCCTAAAAGCCTTAAACGAACAGTTCAGTTATCTCTGAGACACATAATCTATATTATACACATTTTTTTTTCTGTTCGCACCGTTACCAACACACTCTTCGTGATAACAAACTTTGCACACAATGCATTGAATCCAACTGCGAAAGTTTTAAAATCGCAAGCACCAAGTTATAAGTCAGCCTCAGTGACAAGGAACTGGTTCATATAGTACGAAAATGCATAGAAGAAAAGTGTTACCCTAGAAAAACAGTGAAACTCTAATTGGGATATGTCTAATTCCACAGAAAAGCAAATAGTTTAAGAACACCATACTGAAAGATCATCAGACTGAAAACGGCCAAGTAAATCGAGATCGTTGTAACTGAAATCTGAAGCCAGTTTCTCTGTATATACTGTCATTGATAAACGTGTACATTCCAGATAGAATGTCTATAGTGTAAGAATACCACAATCAAAGTTGTGCTATTCTCACCTGATTGAAAACTGCAAGATAAATATTTACCTGGTATGACTGAGGAAAAACTCTTTAAAAAAAAAGACTTAGTCAGGATGGGCGGCCTCTTGGATCGTTTTCGAGGACCTTCGGATTGCTAACCCATCGCTCTACCAACTAAGTCACGGTCGTTTGGTTGCATGAATTAATATACGACTACGAGTCATAGATAATTAAAGATGGCGAATCCCATGCTCTCTATCTAGTACGTACCACCTGGTGTTAGTGTAGCGAAACTAGAATGAAATAATGAATATAATTATATATATCCTTCCTACATTCGATTTAAAAACCAAGAACAACATAGAGAGCAAGTTGAACATCTGATACTTCACGTTGTTGACTCGGAAAAGGTTAAAAGCGTAGATATTCCACATGAGGGCTACTTTTCTTGCAAGCGTACGTTGCTTGCGATTTGGGTGAGTAGCCAATTGAAACACGTGTTTTATTGCATGTTCTACCTGTAACACGTGTTTCAATTGGCTACTCACCCAAATCACAAGGAACGTACGCATGCAAGAAAAGCAGCCCTGACTTACAACCATTGCTTTATTCTTAGTTCAGCTTAACTGACACCAGGTGGCAAAAGAAGAACTGAGAAAATAGGAATTCACTATCTATATAATTATTTTATCTGTAAGTGCTAAATTAAATAAAATCAAGATTGCAACTGGCGCTCAGTCTCCGTGTCTGCCTTCAAAATCCTCATCAGTCTTTGCTATACCAATTCACAAAGTCTTGTTTTTAAATATATTATTGAATTATCTTTACAGTTTATTCGTTTTGTTATTTATATCTCCTGTCCAGTTGCATGTTATAATGCATAGTCGATGAAAGGTGCTTTATTTGCGTGCATAGCTTCGAAAATATTTCCACAACACCATGACGAATCAGTGTGACAGCTGTGGTATCATTTTAGCAGTTAAGAGGCAGAGAATAAAGTCAAGTGGCAATAAGAACTAATACGATATTAGGAAATTTTACAAGCCTTACGGTAACTGAATAATTAATTCTTTATTATTTATGTAGATGTCACATTATAATAAGGTTTCATTCTCTTAACAACTTATTAGATAAAGAAATAAAGAGTCATCTTCAAACACACATATTTTTCTGCCTATATTTGCTTTAATCAATTGACTGTACCCAAGTAATTGCGTTTGGTGATTGACATAAATGTAAGTAGCTAATAACAAACTCCTGTCTTTAATTCACATATTGCGTTAGTATTAAAATGAGACGTTTTAAATTTTCAATGAAGGTGGTTCTTAAGTTCAGATTCAGATGGCGCATATGGCATTGTAGAAAAAAAATAAAACACACTTTTCATACACATTTTCCCCCTGGATATTTTTAAGTTTTCTTCACAAGAAGTGTTAGTAGAAGTGTAGGTGGTTTATCATGATTCTGGAGGTGAGTTTTGTACTTTCCTTGCACACTTCCTTTTTCTAAGGTTTCCTTTTTAAACATTTATTTTATTTTTAATCACAATACGTATACATCCACCATAAACTCCACCCCATCCGAACAACATTGAGCTTCCTAATGGTAAACAATGGAGGTAGGCATGTGAATTCCTCCTAGTATTACACTTTAGACAATCTTTTTTTCAGCATTCCAGCATGTGTTTTGAGACGCGACTTTTCGAGGCATTGCACGACGAACTTTATAATTAAAGGGATCTTATTTTGTTTTTCATAACTAATTAAAAAAGTGTGGTCTTCAGCTTGAAGTGAGTTTGAGGTCCTTGGCATTAAGTGGGCGTGAGCACGAGTGAGTGTGAAGTCCTTAACTTCAAGCAGTTTTGAGCGCGAGTGAGTGAAGAATCCTTAACTGCAAATGGCTTTGAGCGCGATTGAGTGTGGGTTCCTTAGCTTCAAGTGAGTGTGTGAGCGTAACTCAATCTTGACCTCGAAATGAAATCAGTGCGAGGTTCTGAGGTTCAATTGAGTCAGGGGGGAGTGGGACTTAAACAAAAGGACAACCTATGTTAACTAGTTGACGTTGAGGTTCACTGAGGCTTCGAAACGCACTAGAAAACTTATTACATTTTAAGTAAAACAAACAATGAAGTGCCAAAAGTCTTGGGATAGAAGAAGGGAACTAGTTGACAGCGCGGTAACATCGCGGCAAACCGGTCGAACGGGGCCAAGCAGTTCCATGTGGTCAGTTGGACTTCTGTGAGAGCAGTGAAATATTGTGTGCCGTGACGATGACAACCCGACGGAAATAATCGGCGTTTGAGCGCGGGATGATAGTTTGTGCTAGACGAATGAGGCATACGATTTCGGAAGTCGTCCAGACATTGAACATTACTCTCTCCACAGTGCCAAGGGTGAACCGTGAGTACTACATTGGAGGCATTACAACCCTTAGGGACAACGCAGTGGGCGCCCGCGAGTGCTGAATGACAGCGACCGTCGACGTCTGGGCAGACTCATCCGGGCAAACAGACAAGCAACAGTGATAGCAGGAATCAATGCAGGACGCCCAGGAAAGTGTCTCAGAGGTCAGTGCAGCGCAATTTCAACTCCATGGGGTATCGCAGCCGGAGACTGACACGTGTTCCGGTACTAATCGCTGCCCATCGGTGGTGGTGACTCACATGAGCTCGGGAACACGTGGATTGGGACTTAGAGGCTGGCAACGTGTAGCGTGGTCAGGTGAGTCACGTTTCCAATTAGTACACGGCACGCGCTGACGGTAGGGTCAGGGTGTGGCGCAGACCCCATGAGGAGATGGACCCTTGTAGTCAACCAGTCACTCTGGAAGCTGGTGGTGGCTCCGTCATGGTGTGGAGCGTATTTCCCTAGCATGGTTTGGGTCCTCTGGTCCGCTTGAACCGGACATTGACCGGTCAGCGCTATATTCAGCTGCTTGTTGACCATCTCCAGCCCTTTATTGACTTTGTTTACCTTGCCGACAATGGGATTTTCCAGGATGACAATGCGCCATGTCACCGGGCTCAATGGTACGCAACTGGTTTGAGGAATTTCCAACACTTGATTTGGCCCCCTAGATGAAACTTATCGAGCACGTAAGGGATATCATCGAACGGGTTATTCACGCCCAGGATTCTCCACCTGCAACAACCACCGAATTGTGGACAGCAGTCGAGACTGCATGGCTGCACATCTCTCCAGCGGACTGACTACCAGCGACTTGTTGCGTCCGTGCCACGTCGAGTTACTGCACTTCGCCGTGCTCGAGGGGGTGCCATATGTTATTAGGTAGGTAACCCATGACTTGTTTGAGTTATAGTACTTCAGCGCAGTGACGTCGCGTATTAACGTTCACAGGAGCACGTGAACTGCCAACTATTTTAGAATTATTATTATTATTATTATTATTATTATTATTATTATTATTATTATTATTATTATTATTATTATTATTATTATTATTATTATTTTCGTTTCAGATTGTGTTTCTTATCGAAAGATTTAGAAACATACCACATTTTAAATTGTTACACTGAGGTATAGGTGTACAGTTCGTTTATCAAGTTGTTATTACTCTCCAATTTGTTTCCAGTTCACATTTCGTTTGTGAACGCGTTGCCCCGTATGCGCTTAACTGGTGTTAGGCCTAACTTATAACATTGTGTATATGGGACCTCGGCGTGCACAATCCTAGAGTGAACGAAGATAGCAGAAGAAAAGGAGTGAGCACTGTTGCTAGCTCTCCTTGACTTTTCCACCCGTTCTCGTGTTTAAAATGTAATCAAATCTTCTGGCAGAAGCAAGGATAAACGTTCATTACATACCAAAATCGCAAAATACACAATAAATCGTTTATGGACAAATATATTAAACGCTTAAATAACATAATGTTGCATCTCTATTTACATAAAATTATTTGAGTTCCAGTATCAGTAATAAACGAAGAGCTAATGAACAGTATCAAGCAGTTTGCAACATTGCGTAAACAATAAACAACCTTTTTTTTAGTGCGTCTTTCAACCAAAGAGTTAAAGATAAGTTTGCTGCCCAGAAAAAACAAAAGAATGGACTTCATATACAAATAAAGGTAAGAAGGATATATTTAATTTCTTCTTATTATTATTAATATTTCTTGTATGTATTTACTGTGAAAGACAATTTTCATTTGTATACTTTCGTGGAAAACTGCTCTGAGATACATTCATCGCTGCACTGTCGAGCCTTTGAACCAGCATACCTCAAAAAGCGAGATGATTCCTTACCAGTCCAACTACTTATTTTTGTGTGGAGTTCCTTTTCCATTTCTTAACTCAGTATATAGTGTAAATAAGTTCTATTTTCTATTTAGCACATTGAGAAATGGTTTCAAGCTATCGAACGATGTGTTTCTTGTTCTCGTATTTTCTTCGTTGCTCTTTGGAGCAGAGATTCTGCCAGGAGTTTCAGTTTTGGGGGTTTTAAATAAAAATTGGGGTTGTAACTGGAGTTTTGCACAGTTTCTTCTATTTTTTACCGTAATAATTCATACTTGGGATAAGCTCGACAATTTGGGGGGGCAGCCCCGAAAAGGGGGTCTGGTGGAATCACTGGTTGTGAACTACCACCTTTCAAGCCCACGAGACGCCACTGCTTCAGCGTAATGTACCGTTGACGCTAAATGTGGAAGGAACATAACTTTGAGCAATACTATATTGTTACGAAAGTTCGAATACTATCCTGGCAGATGATGACAAATTACGTGTGTTTGAAAATAAGGTCTTTAGAGAGAAATACGGGCCGGAATGGAACGAAATGTCTGGAGAATACTGCATAATGACGAACTCCACACCTTGAACGATTTACTCGATAATACAAGAATAATCAAATTTTGACGACTAAGATGGGCAGGTCAATGTAGTTCGGATAGAAGGGGGGATATTATGTTGCATCGTAGTTAGGAAGTCAGAAGGAGAGTGACCGTTGAGAAGACGGAAACGTCGTTAGGAGGACAACCAACGAACATTTACGGTAATGAACTTGTGGGCTGCATAAACCATAGAGTTATTTAGTTAATGTATTTATTTATTCGTTTATTATCTCGTATAACCATTACTACTGCTTGTCTGTTTGACTACTTTATTGTGCTGACTAACTGTATTTGCGGCAAAGATCTCTTCCATCATAAGCGATCGCGTAACAATATAATTAACAAATAATACTTGCAGAACAAATGCAGTTATCACATTGTTGCAAAAGTTTAATGTAGGACAGTCTCAGTACATAGCTTCAAGTATGAAGAGATAAGAAAATGTCTATGCGTGTGTGTTTTGTATATGTGTGACATGTGTGATGTGTGTGTGTGTTTATGAGTGCGAGTGTTGGCTTTCGTCCAACATGCCGAGAGGGTAAGCACAGGAACTACTGTCAACAAGAGTCGCTAGAGAACAGAATGATGTTAACATTTTAATTCTTCCCCTTCAGTTTTTTTTTTAAGTGAAGACAGAAAAAAAAGGACATCGCGGAGGCCACTGATTCAAGCCCAACATGACAGTTGAAGAACGTCTCGAACATAGAACATGGGAGTATGTGATGAATATTTTGTGTTTCAAGGATTAAAAACACACAGAAAAGGGCGTTGAAGATCAGATACAAAAGTCGTGTACAGTTTATTTTTTTCTAAAATAGTTATTCTGAGATAAATTTATCAAAAGCACCCCCTCATACAAAGAGGATTCTTAGGACAAACATCTCTTAGCATTGTAACACACACTCACGGGAACTGTGGTGGACAGACAAAGAAACCGGATGCTTTTGAAATGGGTATAAAAATAACAAATATATTTCACCTTTAATATTATTAGCAAAACTATAAAACTGTTTTAATAGTTGCTATTTTCAGACAAAACAATTTGGTTTATTTCATTTCGAAAATTATGTCCAGCAATTGGATGACCATCATTTTGCAGACACTCCTGTAGCTGTGACTTAAAAATAGTTCTTTGCCTTCACTATGACGTCATTTGGTATTGGAGCTATTTCTCTGCAAATAGCTAACTTCAACTCTTTAATCGTATATGGCCTTTCAACATACCGCACAGTTTCGATTTCAGATAACCCCCCCAGATGAAATAATCACAGATTGAGGGTCACAATGAAATAACGCGGACGAGACGCATTTTTCGAAACATTGCCGTTCAAACTTCAGTCGGGAGATCATTTTATTGAATCCAAACCTTTGCAAGATTGATCCCAGGACAAGCCAGCTCTGGTACGAGGAAGTTATTCAGTATTTCCACATAAGCAGCTTGGGTAATCGAAACTGGCTTCTTCATATTCCTAGGTAGCTAAAAGTCGAACGAACCACCTTAAAAGTTATAAGGAATGAACAGATAATAAGATTGCTGTCAACAATACATTGCAATACATGTCGCAATCATCACTATGGATACAACAGTCTTATCTTCTCATCAAAAATGTGTCCCAGGCGGCCGTAGCTCAGCTGGTAGAGCGTTGGCCTAACATTCAGAAAGTCCTGGGAACAATCCCAGCGGTTGCCTATTCTAACGTAGGTTTTTCGAAGACTTTTTCCTGTCATAGTAGATGATACCTACAAAACTAGGCCCTGATCTACTACCTTTCAACATCCTCTCCCGTACTCTATCCCGATTTGAGCCATAGATACCTAAAGGCAAATAAATTCAATTCTGGAAAGTATCTTATGAAAATACCAGGTAAACAACTCTTAGAGCGTTCTCTGAGATATGCCCGGTCTAGCACAATTCTCGTCGTTCCAAATTTCTTGACCAACAGTCGGATATGGCCGGTATTGACACTCTTAGGAACTAAGCTGGCAGGATGGTGCAAGGGTAAGGTAGTCGACTTCTCAGTACTAAAGCTCTTGGGTATTCAGCAGCAAATGTCTCGCGAGCAACCATGACGTATTTCGACGATAAATATGATAACAACGTTTCACAATAAACAAATATTGTGGTGTAGCGTCAGTGGAATTCTCAATAAATCAATAAATAATAGGTAACAAATCTGAGCTATATAAAACTTGGGAAAAATGAACGTTTAAATTACTCTTCACTCTGTAATGACGGTCTGTATTGGTTGGTGCCAAATCTCGGTTACAGAACATGCAAAAGAAACATCGCCAGGATTACTTCGGTGTACCTACATAATCTATATATAAACCAAAGAATAAGAGAGCGACCTGATAAAACGAACTGACATTAGTAGAGGAGCTAGAGAAGAATCCAGACTTCCGCTGGATTTATTTAATACAAATGTAGAACAAATTGTAAAGAGATTTATTTAATACAGATCTAGAAGAGAGTGTAAAGATATTTTACAGATCTAGAAGAGATTGTAAAGAGATTTATTTAATACAGATCTA
>JAGDQP010001849.1:0-11483 GCA_022664845.1 Lepisma saccharinum
CTTTAATTTTTTCGTCGATTTCGGCCAAAGTTTTCGGAGACTCGATCATAATTCTTTTCGTTTTTGGCTTCCAACTCCTTTGTCATTACTGCTGCTTTCCTTTTCTTCTGTTTGGCTATTTCTTCTGCAGACTTTCACGCTTTTCTTGCAAAGCCAGTTTCTAACGTGATCCTAACCGACAGCAGCAAATCCTTACAGATTTCGAATATGTCCAATTACACTGCGTCCACTACGGAATCATATACCAATCGTTGTGTAATAATTGAATCTTCATGGAGGTTTTCCACTACAATATTTCCGTTGACTGAGAAGCCCCCTCTCGACGGAAGCATTCCTGGTTGCGAGGTGGTCAAGAGGTAACTTTTTTTTTCAAGTCCCGGAACTTTTCATTTTTCAGTAGGCCCATCCAGAAAGTATCTAATCTGGCTTTTCTTCTTGGGATAAGCTTCCATATAAATTTTTATGCTTTCTTGACTAATGAGTTCCCTGAACTGCCTATCTCCATTCTGTGCCACACATTGGATGATACAAGAATGTCCAATGCTTTTGTCATTTGTGACACCGCTTTATTTGGACTGAAAGCTTTCGTGTGAGGATTTAAAAATGTAAGTGCCTCAGTTAATGAATACTTGAGGGGACATTTTTCAAGTAACTTCTTTACTAAGCTAACCAAGCATCTTTTACAACCTTTCCTGAAGTTCAGAATTTCAGCACTTTTTACGCCAGGGCATTTTTTCATTGCAGCATGAGTCCCATAACCAATATCTATGGCTCTTTACAAGTTTTCTTCAGTCATCTCAATTCGTTGCAGGGGCACCTCTGCCAGAACCTCTTCTTTGACCATCCTTCCCATACACTTTTTCAGAAGGTTCAAGATGTTTGCGTGAAGAAAAGAAGCCATCGGTGAATCTGTCTGAAACTCTTTAAAAAAAACGGCTCCAGGTCTTCGGCAACTGATTGGAAGAAAGCTATCTTCGGTTTCAACAGTTTATCTTCAAGAGCGACAGAGATTTTCTTGAAACTGGGCGAGTTTCGGATGGTTTGAATTTTGTTCTTTATGACAAAATCAAAAAACTTCTTTAACACTTTCAATAGCCTCTAAGGCTCTTCTGGCTACCTGAATGTTCTCGAGCCATCTCACACTACAAAACTTCAGTGGGAATAGTTAAGAATTTGTGACAGCTATAAATGTACCACGGCGACTAGGTGAGTCTTTAAACAGATAGTACAGATTCCTAAAAAAGGCAAGTAGATCCCAAGAGGTGTTGCTTAATTCAGTTTTGAACGCTCCGTTCACAACATGAAAACCACAACTGCCGATATCCAACAGTTGTCTGCCCCCATCCGAAGAAGGCTCGTTCCTGAGGATGTCAAGAAGTTTGTGATTGACATTAGGACCGTCCACTGACAATTGAATTATTTTCTTTTCATCCAAGCCTTCGATGCCATCTCGTAGACTACTTATAAGATCTGAAGCCGTTGTTTTATGAAGAAACTGGGATGAATAGAAGCGTGACACTACTTGATCTTTCGAGCTGTCCTAAAATCTTACCAGTAAGTCCATCTGTTGTTTCTGTGAGACTTTATTTATCGTTTCATCAAACCCGACAACAATGAAATCATTCATGTTTATCAACTTCATTAAGTTACTTTTAAAATAAGAGGCAAGCCCATACACAATTGTATATGCTATCTTATCCTTTCCTAGTTTCACACTACTTGCTATATTATTATCTTTGAATATTCTTTTAAATAAATTAGCACTGCGTTCTGCATTACGTACAGACATAACAGTTTGAATACACCAAAGTGTTTCACACTCAGTTACTTCATCTTTCACTTTGAGTGCAGAGAGTCAGGCATCTCAGAAGCAGTAGATGTCCGTTCTGGTACAGCAGCTGATGAAGGTAAAACGACGAAGGAAGAGCAGGCTTCAGATGTGCTGGGTACTGGCTCATGAAAAGAAGTTTTGGCTTTTCTGTGTAGCGGACACAATCTTGGACAAAAAGGTACCAATATGAAGGGATTTCCTGAAAGTTGCTTCGTTTATTTCGTGTTTATTGCTTTTAGCATGACTTGACAGAGCTGATCTCCCCATTGATGCAAGTTTCTTTTGTTGCGCAAGAGTCGTTGCAAAAAGTGAAATAAAAATATTTTTAAAAACATGTTAAAAAATAATAATTAAAAAGTAACAAAATAATTCTCTTATGCAAGACCAAAACGAAAAGCACGGGAGCGCTCTCATATGCAATCACTTGATAAATTCTCTGTTTGTTGACACTCTTCATGTTTTTTCAATAAGGGACGATAACCGTAACCAATCTAAAAAATACTGTATTTACACACTGCACATCGCGAATTCATCAACAAAACGAAAGAATATTTTTGTATAAACCATTAACCGTTTTCCCGGATGGTAGACATCCTGGTATAGTGTCAGGTAATCTGAACTAAGTAAATCTGAAATCGTACATTCTATAGTTTCCATATCGAGAAAGAAATCAGCGTATTTCCTAAAACAATTTCAAGCGGGGTTAATAACATGTGCTGACTTACTCTCGGAGAATCTCTCTTATTCATGGATTCGCTTTAGTATTTTTGCGAAAATAGTACTAAGTTCTTTTGCATTTCGCGAAAAAAGAGAGCGCATGATAAATCCTGGTGACGTAACTACAAGTAAAAAATGTAATGGGTCCTCTTACTTAATTCTGGCAGTTAAATTTTTAACAATAAAATTTTAATTTAGTTAAAATTAATACTTCAACACTTGTCATATTTGTACAAAGGCATAAGTAATAAGAATTTAAATTTTATATAATAAGGTTTTTAATTAATTCGAGGATATTTAGACTTCTACAATATTTTTGTGCAAGCTATTGCAAGATCTATCTTCTCTATTTCCTTCATCCTCTATGTTACAGCTAATCATGTATTTTGTTTTCTCTACGTTTACCTGTAGACCTATCTCATCGCAAGCTTCTACTAAAACATCGGGGTTACTTTGAAATGCACCTCCCTTTTAAATCTACATCTTTCGCGACGAACAGTAAATTCAAGCCATTCAATGTTAGTCCCTTTTCGTCCTCTTTTACCTTTAAAAGTGAATATTCTAACGCGAAGTTTAACAGCAGTAGTGATAAAGCTTAACCTTGTTTCAATCCGCTTAAAATCTCGAAATTTTACTATTGACATATTACCTACACGTATTCTGTTTATGGGGCCGCTGACATATATCCTCACCAACTGAACAAACTTTTTACGGAATTTCAAATCGTACCACTATATTATATATATAGTTTTCTCATTTTTATAGTATCATATGCTTTCTAAAAATTTATGAACAACTGGTGAACTATCCCATTGTATTCCCATTTCTTCTCTGACATTAGCTTCAAGTTAAAAAAATATGGTGGATCTATATAATATAAATTCAGATTCGTAAAACATTGTAAACTTTGTATTTTGGGGCCGTTTAAGTAACTTCGGTCCGTAACGATGCCATGAATTATTAAGTTTTAAAATCCACAAACATCCATGCCCGCACCGGAATTCGAACCTTGGGGGAGACTGTTGGCCTGATACCACAGACCGCACGAATACCACTGTTGGCAATTCACATTGGTGATCTCCAATTATCATATATGCGCTTAGGCGTGGCATCAGGTTATTACTCAGCAGTTTGTAACATGTTGAGAGTAACGAGATTCCGCGGTAACTGTTACAGTAAGATTTATTGCTTTTCTTATATAAACCGGAATTTTTACACACGTTTTCCATTCCTTTGGAAGCTCCACCTTGGTCTATGCAACACTTATGTGTAGTTTCTTTATTAGTGCCGTTTCTCCTGCTTTAATTAATTCGGTGTTGCTGCTGCTTTGTGAAAATTATTTAATTCTCTGAAATGTATTTTAGGTGGTAGTTAATTTTATTTTGAACACTTTTCTCTTTATTTCTCCACAGGCCATAAACTGAATGCGTTCTCGTGGAAACAAGATGAAATTCTATTATTTACCCATTTAAGTAGAAATTTGAAACCCCCCCAGCACTTGAATAGCTACTTTGAACACTATTTATTTGCAGTGTTTCCAGCAATCAAAGCCCTGTAGTCCGATTGCAACGGAATTCAATGCATAATTCACTAGCGCATAAGCACTTTATGACGGGATTCCGAAACGGATTTCTCATAAACCAGACAGACATTCACAGTTTGGACAACATGACCTTTCATAATCATGAAAATATTAACAGAAAGTCGCATACAAGTCCCTTGCTCGTTTATGTAAATACATTTCTGACCGTAGAATAACGTATTGGCCTGTAGAATGTAATGTGTGATGATCATTGTGTGAGTAAAGACAATGGATAGACAGAAATATCGAACTGGAACAGACCATTTTGAAGTTAATTAAGTATAAATTTTTCCTTCTACATTAATTTCTATTTCCTATTTATAAAATGTGCAACGTAATGCTAAAGATTACATTTATCAACTCACCCACGTCCAAATTCTTTTACTAAAAAGAAAGAAAAGAAATAACATATTAACAAAAATTGCAATTACTGAATGATAAGTATTTACCGTCACCTGCCGGGGTACTTCCACTCTTTTGGGCATATGTTTTTACATCTGAATTCCACATTTGTGAGGGCACCTCTGCACCTGTATCAATATTTGAGCTACTCTTCTCATTGTACAAAGTATTTGTATGTTCTTCAACTCTCACAGATGGTTCCATTTTCACCCGTAAATCTGCAAAATTAAAGATATTAAAATAAGACGGGATTGTTGGTTGAAGCAGTATATTTATCTATAGTTCACTGAACTCTACTGACATGGGGCCATTATAAGTTTGTGAACTCGATTTTTTAAAATGCTTAGCACCATATGATAGGGCATCGAAAGAAACCCAGAAAACGGAGATTTTTATCGGCGGAACCTAAATAGGGATGGAAAGAACTGACGTCTTCTATTGATCTTCCTTTTCAGCCACAAAAGTCAACAAGAACTTGACCGCTGGAAATGCAAAACACCATTCGGTAGAGCACCAAAGAAACTTTGGAACAGGCATATAATAAAAAAGTGGCCGTGTAAAAAAATCAAATCTAGTACAAACAAGTGGTGGAAAAGTGCAAAAATTCAACGTTTACTGTGACAAGACTCAAACAACCTTTTCATTTCCAATAGTATTACAAATTTAAAATCTAATTTGGCAGTGATTCTGTAATCAGAAAAAAAAAAAAAGAATATGACATATGAGAATTCATACCTAAGTCCCTCTTAGTAGTAATCTTCACTAATAAAACAATTAGATATGCTTGAATATAAGTCTGTGAATTATAACTGAATATTCAATAGATTAAAATAACCTAAAATAAATTGCAAATAACGTGAGAAATGTGGAAAAGTCATGGCAATTTTGAATTTAAAAAAAAAAAAATATATATATAGTGAAAAAGTTACGGAATTTTGAATATATAATTTTTTAATTTGGAAAATAGTGCAACAACAAGAAGAATTACAAGTTTCCAACCAAATATACCTTTTATGATGCTTCATAATTTAATAAAAGAAACGAATACGCAATGGACAAGCATATTTGGCTAGTTCCACATAAGAGTACATTTACGAATTACGTGTAAGAAAATGTTACGAACTGCAAGAAAATTCTTGTAAAGACAATTGTGTACTTTCTTTTTCACAAGAGGCCATTACGATTTTGTGAAATCGAAACCCGAAAACAGAAACAAAGGAATTTTTTCGGAGAACCGCAAATAAGGATGGAGAAAAATGGTTTCGAAGTTCGAAGAAACTCCTCTGGTCGGCTACGATGAAAGTGTAACGAAGACCATTGGGACACGAATGAAGAGGCCTCATCTCGTTTTCTTTCTGCAGTGAGGCCAGGATGGATAAGACAAACTGTGAGAAGGGAGTCGATTCAAGTTAAGTTTGAAGGCACTATAGCAGAAACAAAGCAGCTTTCTTGCAAATAGCTGCTTGGTAACTCTTATAAGCAGACATCAAAACCCTTGATAGGGTAAAAGAAAAATTTAGGTTATTGCACACAGGCAACTGATGTACGTACAACTTTCTGTAGACAGCAAATTAAAAGGATAACCTCCAACATAAAATAATTTTTCTTTCCCATGCAGACTCGTCCATCTGGGAGTTTATTTTCATATATTTATTTCCTTTATAGTTTTGTTTATACAACTTCATTTTTGTCACTGATCAATAATAGCATTGACTGAAAAAGAAAGCACACAATTTTTTTTTCTCTCTCTCTCTCTCTCTCTTGTGGTTCGCAACCTTATTTGCGTGACGCTTTTACTTTTGTTTTCAAATTTTCACAAAATATCTGTTTCAAGGATTCTCTCCGTGCTTTACCAAAATGGTGCTATGCATTTCCAGCGATCTAGTTTATATTCTTGTTGACTGCAACGCGTCAAGACTGAAAAGGAAGATCAAAAGGAATTGTTTTAAACAGAATTTTTGACGTCATTTCTCTCCATCCCTATTTAGTTTCCGCCAATAAAAATCTGTTTTCTGAGTTTCTTTGGATGTCCTATCGGTGCTAATTTCTACGAATCCACCTACGTGTTTTCACGTATGTTCATTTCTTGATTTCCAACAAAGAAAGTTCGTCAAAATTAGCATTACACACAGGGTTGGAATGTTTAAAACGTGATTTAAACAGAGGCGATTGTTTTAAACGATGTTTTTTTTCAAAGCCGTGTTTAAAATACATTAATTTTACTTTTCTTCTTTGAAAGTATATTACCGTATTTTTTCGAATCGAAGACGCCATCGAATCTAAGGCGAACATCAATTTTCGCATCATATATATATATATATTAAAAAAAACAAAAAACTTTGCGATGTTTATTTAAACATTTATAGGGTACCTGCTACCGGTTCCTTACTACAAGTGAATCCCGCCAACGAAACCTGACTACCATTATGTACTGAAAAACTCTACCAAAATTCTACCGCTTTTCCGATTATGAAACTGATAACAATTATTGTTGACCAAACACAGCAAATTTAAAGGGGAAAAATTCAGCTGACCATTTTCTTACCAGGAAAACAAAATGTTGATTGTTGTAATGCAGCTATCGGTAATTTTAAAGAAAGTTAAGAAAAATATATACATCGAATCTAAGGCGCTCCTTAATTTTGGACATATAAAATCTGGCAAAACATGCGCCTTAGATTCGAAGAAACATGGTATTTTTAAGAGTACGAAAGGGTGTGTTAAAAAGTATGCGATTTGTCCCGAGTGAAAGCTGGTTTCCAAAATAATCAGTATTATGGCACCGCAAGCCTACAGAAGGAGACATAAAATGCGTTGTTTCGATTTATTCTTTATCGGTTGGCTGCTAGAAGTGGGAAATATTAATTCCCTATCAATAATATGAAACAAGATGTTCATATTTCAATTCTTACTTTATTTATTGTGTGAAACTGCCAGAAAAACACAACTTCATTAGCATGTATTTGCTTCTATGATTACATTGCTCTATTCTTTTCTTATGTTTATGAGGAAAGGGACAGTAGTGAGTAACTGCAGATCTGATAATCATTTCTTATTTAATGCTTGGAGTTTATGCCGGGTGGTAGAACGTATTAGGTACTCTTAGTGTTGTAAATAGAAGAAAAAAGGTTCGTTTTTCTAACGTGTCCGTTTTTTAAAATACAGGAGTTAGTTTTTTTTTTTCAAGGAAGCAATTTGTAATACTACTAACGTCTTTTTAAGCAAAAATTACTTTCATATAATTAATTAAGAAGTAGTATGTCATAATTAAACCCTAGATTACAAATATATTTTGGATTCTGTGAGATATTCCGGGCTGCTCAGTTCTCAGTGTTGGCAACTTAAAAAAAAAATTAAAAGAAAAATATTCAATATCGTATCTGCCACAAACTTAGCTTAAACATTATTCAACAGAATAGAAGAATGTTTTGGGTGTCTCCGACCTCCTCAAACACCCCCAGTTGTCAGTGTTGCAAACCGATTTTAAAATTCAACTTATAGAAATGCCTTTATTAATGCAAATCTACACGCATGCATTGATTTACACTAAATTTGACATACATGTTCATTAGGTACTGGCACAGGTCATACAGGCAACGTAGTTTGTCTGGGTTAAAAAAACGATTTAAAAAAATCTACATTTCATATTTGTTACCGTTGGGCGTATCCACATTGTTTTACGCCAAATTTGACATGTGCATTAGGTGCTGGGACAGTTCATATGGGTACTTCCGGCGCCGCAGTTGTCAGTGTTGCCAACCAATTTCAGAAAATAACACATTTAATTGCTTTCATATTGTTGAACGTATTAGGACTAGACTTTGTATTTACGTATTGGGACGCGTCAAAGAGGTACTTTAGGACCCACAGTTGATAGTGTTGCCAATCAATTTGAAAAATTAAATATTTACTACTTCCATTCAGTTCGACGTATCCGCACCAAGCTTTGAGTATACATATTCTACACAATCGGAACAAACTGTGGTTGTTCCCTGTACCCAAGCATCCAAGTGTCAGCGTTGCCACCCAATTTTAAAGTTCAATTTTTCAAATGGCCCCCATACTGTTACGTGCCGATAGGTATTCCCATACTTTCAAAAAAGAGCGTGGGGAGCCGCGGGACGTACCTACGTTATGATATGCTTTGAAATAATACTTCTCAGAGCCCTAATGCAACGGACTCATTAGAAGAAACCTATATGTAGTTGTTTGTTTATAAGACTATTCATTATGCATTTATACATTCCTTTTGAAATATGCACATAACATAAAATATTTTTTGTTACACTGTCTCTATCTGTATATATTTACATAGTATATGGGGCGAGGCTTGGAGTCTGGTAGAGCAATGCCACTGAACTTTTATAGTGGAACACAATGTATTAATAAGCGCAACATACACCTCTGCCCTTGAATAGAAGCAGGTTATTTCCCGGGATTTTGAGCTAAAGATAATTGATTATTATTATTTTTTGCGGACGGTAATTATGATCAAAAATATATATCTTCTTTGAATAATACTGTAACTAGAAATTAACGTATTGTATATAAGGGATGAGAGCCTATTTCGGTAAGAATTCATAGTTTGTCAGTTTACAGTAAAGATATCTCCGAAGTAGTATTTATCTCTAGTAACTTAAATGCCTATAATTCAAAATATCAAATAACTTCAGTCCATATGTTCTTAGTTCCCTTATGTTTGTCAGAGTGAAGATCTACGAAGTATAGCAATGTGGCAATGAATGCATAAATAATCTCATCATTTGGCTCGTAAGGCTGCAGGAAAACAAAGCTGTAGTAAATTGTGGAAGCTTAAATCCAATCCTGCTGATCACATTGATTATCTCCTGTGTTCTTTACCCGGCCCAAAGGAGAAGATTTTCCTGCTGTAGATTTGACAAACAACGAGCTGTTTCCCTCCACCTCACGCGTTTTCTCCTCTTCTCACCCTCCTAGTTTTAAGGTATGTAACTACAGTAGCGACATCACCAGGGCTTTAGTTCCATTTGCCGACCTTTATCATACATTCTTTTAACATCGAAACAATTATCTTTCATCTTACTACAATAATTATATAAATACTAGTCAGAAAGAAAAACTATATGTAAAGACCACCACCACAACCACTCTAAGTCTATTCTAACAAAAGAAAAAGCTAGTGATCCTAAGAATTTCAAGCGACAGCAACAATATCAAGTGAACTTGGTGCAAGCTCAAAACAAGCTTCATTCTTAAGCTTTAATTGTTGAGCAGTCTATCAGTTAATGAAATGGAATGGTTATAAACTGGAAGTTAGAACTCACTGGGCTTGACTTTGTAGGAGCAGCATTAAAATTTCGTGCAACGATAAAAATACATTAGACAATATATGGAGGTAGTGCATCTTTTGTTGGAGATCGTTGCTTTACATTAACCTTAAAGAAAAAATTACCTGCCGAATAAGAAAGGTTTACAACGAAGAGATACTTGAATTTCAGACGCTCTGACAAGGTTTGGTCAAATATTTTTAATGGTAAGACAATTCAACAAATTCTAATGGGACGATGAAAGTACTGGTGGACTTAGTCATGGACGTGGACATGAGATAACAGATAGCGTCCTAAGAAAGTGTACTCCAAGGATGGTTTCCAGAAGAGTAACAATACCTTCAATTTGAACTTGGTCCATATCTATCACTGTTTTGCGAGGAAGAAATGCGTAAAGGCACAGCCTTTGTAGTGCGTAGGCCGAGCTATACTTAATATAGGCTGTGTCCAAAAGCGCAAGTATGCACTTCGAGTTTGCACACTTCCAGTACGTACTTCGCTAAATGGACTTTTGACGCACACCTGAGTGCAGCGCCAATCGAAAATAAAATAAGAAAATATTTAGCCTGGATGTTCAATGCAGGACAAAATTATGTTTGTTTACAACATCACTGGTAATTATAAAATGTCCTTTCAAGTTTGTTAAAGAAAAATATTATTAATCAACGTTGTGTTAACTTATGTGGGTATATCATTGATACTTTTGTGCATTTTCAGTCTTCACGGAAAGACCTTAGATTAAAGTTGAAAGTGTTTAAGTTGCGTTATGTTAATAAATGACGCTTTAAATAAAGTAAAACTCAAAGTTATGAATGAGTACAGAATATACATTTACGCACCACTATATTCTTTGCATATCATGTACATTGTATTTGAAATCAATCATTAGGCAAGACTGGTTAGTATTTTGAACAATGACTGTAATTATTGCAAAGGCAAAGTTGGTAAACAATAAGCTATTTTCTATAAATTCTTGTTGAAACTATACACACCCAACACCTGTGTTCAAATATTATGTACAAAGAATGTAATGACTTTCTTCTGTGTGATCACCATATGAGAACTTCCAATTTTACATTTTTCGGAACCTGGGTAAAACAAACATATTCTTTATTTATAAAATTCTAACACATTATCCTGTGTCCTTACACACTATAAGAGACTACTTGACAGTTTTAGGCCATGAGCGGGTCAGTTGTCTACACTCTTAACCGTTTACGCCGCTGGAACGAATGTGTGAATGTACGAATAACCAGTCTCACCGGTTAGATATTTTTTTGTCTATTTATATCCTTGCACAATATTTTAGCAGAGGACGTTACCTTCCATAGTAACTGAAACAGGCAATTTGTGCACGAAATCTAGCTGAAGGATACTCTAAAGCAAAGATCTCTAACAAAAGATGGCAGCACTACCTCCGTATATGTCTAATGTTTTCTTATTCTCGCACGAAATTTCCTTGCTGCTCCTATAAATTCAGACCTAGAGAGTTCAAACTTTCAGGGAAGGAAGTTCATAACCAATTTAAGAGCATGATCGATGCGGATTTTTTTATTTTCGCTTGCCTTCATTGTTGAAATCGTTTTGTTGTTGTTATGAATATTGAAACCTATAACAATGAAGCTCTTTCAACAATGAACAAAAA